>JABUQX010082792.1:0-37045 GCA_015478945.1 Trachelipus rathkii | reverse complement strand
TATTACCCCTCGAAGGAGGGGTAAGCCTCAGCCCGAAGGGCTGTGTAGGCCTAAAGCCCGCTTACACCCCTTTCGGGGTGATCCCCCCTTGCATGATTCACACCCTTCAAGGGACGCATCCCCCTGTTTCTCTCGGAAGGTAATGTGTTTGCTTTAGATACTCTCGGTTAATGAAAACTTTTATTCGTAAGTTAGTACGTTATGTTAAATATTACGTATGCCAATGTGGAAATAACACTGATTGTTAGAGAAATGATTGAGTTTTTTTTTTTGTTTTTAAGATATTTACTGTGTTTTTGGTAACTGACGAGGATGTGCTTAGAAACGTGAACCTAGGGTAATAGTTTTTGTTTGAATAATGTTAGGTTTGGCCCTAGACTTTTGCTAAATGTCTACGTTTATTTATTCATGTGTCAAATGATGTTATACTCGAAAACGAGTTGACACTTTGTTGAAGATAGTGTCAATTTCATAGTTCAAGATGGTGGCATTTTTGATAGATTTGTCACTGTTAAGGGATTTTGGTTAGATAATACGCTTTACCTGTTGCTAATATGCTCGAAAAGCTTGTAACATATCGAGTATTGTATGACCGGTTAGCTAATTCATCTGATCAGTATGGAATTTTCAGGATGTTAGCTGATTATTCATACGCTTGGGTATGTTAGGTTTGCATTGTACATTATATTCCTAGTCGCGTGTTATTGATTTGTAGCTTATGATGCTAAAACTTTTGTCGGTTAAGATATATTCGTAGCGATTAGTATATAAAGAACATATTTTATGTTGTTATGTTTGTCCTAACCTATACAAAATATTGACTTGAATCAATAGCTCAATAGGTCAGAGTTTGGGTGGACGGGATAGGGGACTGCAGGGAATGGGTGGTTTGATTTCTGATTTACGATTTACTGCTTTAAAAGCAGTAAATTATTACGTTTTTACTTTGATATTTTACTCAAAGAACTTATTTTTATGTTATGTTAGGATAAAATTTGTTATTTTTTGTTATGTTTCGTTAAGCATTTAATATGTATGCTATTATGCGTTTGGAAAATACTTCTTAAAACGAGGTTATGCATGAATTTTTTTTTGTTTAAATGTTTTAATTTGATGTAAACATTTTGTTACGTCAGCATTTTAATTCTTTTCAGTATGATGATTAGACCGGTTTATGGTTAAACTTTTGTTAAATATTACGATGTTAATTGATAAAATTAACATTGATATGTCTAGAGATATGTTTTGAAAAAGTGTGAATAGGTTACGGTTTGGACGAAGTGTTATGTACTTTACTGTTGTAGTGCGGAAAGTTTGTTAATGTTAGTGGTTATTCGTACGTGTGGTGGTGTGTTAGGGTTGTCATTGTACATTATTTCTTAGTTTTCAGGTTATGTTTTGTTAGCTTTATTAAGTTAGAAACTTTGTTACGTTAGCATACTTTCACTGCCCTGTAGAGCTAATTAAAACAAGGTTTATGATAAATTCTTGCTAAATATTACTGTTGTCATGTAAAATTAACGTTAAATGTTAGAGATAGTTGGAAAAAGTATGAATAGGTACGTTTTGTAATGCAGTGTCCAGTACTTTTTACTGGTGTTAAGTGGAAAACTTTGTTAATGTTAACAGTTTATTCGTGCTTATAAGTCGTCGTTGTTACATATTTTCTTAGCTCTGTAATTGCTATTGATTAGCTTTATTAATGTGAAACAAATGTTACGTCTAGCCTATATTTCATTGGTTAGTATGACGTAGAAGATTATGTTTGTGAATGGCATTGGTTTGTTGTTGTTGTTGTTGTTGTTGTCGAACGAGAATATATACCCTTTTAACTGATATGGTTCACTCGTACGTTATTCGTGTTTACTTTCTTCTGATTGGTGAAAAAGAATCTGCATTAACATTTATAGTTAATACACTATTTTCTTCAGTAGGGTAGTTTTTCGCTGTGTTGATACGATGACATTCTCCCTGCATCTCTACGCTGTTGGTTGATATCTTCACGAGAAAGGAGGTTTTCGTTATTCCCAGCGATGTTGCATTTATATTTAATCGTAAACCGAATGGCGACTGCTACACGCTTGTATTCCTGCCAGTGGTTCAAATATATATTAAGTATTGCACCACTTTATGCAAATAGTTTTGAAAGCGTTTAAAATATTTTTTCATGTTTAGATGTTGGTATTTTCTGAAAGGGAGGCGGAGTCTAAAAAGAGATAAGTCTAAAAACTTTACTTTATTCATATTTACTCGTTAGGTATTATGATGTGGTTAGGTATGGTTATGACACATTTTTGATAAATGTTACTGGGTCAATGTAAGATTAACGTTAATTGTTAGAGATATGCTTGAAACAGTATGAATACATGTTACGTTTTGTATGTAAAGTAGGTACTTTACTTACAGGTGTTAAGTGTGGACTTTGTTAATGTTAACAGTTTATTACCGCGTTAAGATGTGTTAGCTTTTTCGTTGACATTATTTTCCTAAGTTCATAAATTGATGGCTATGTCTAGCTTTAATAATGTGAAAAAACTTTTGTTTATGTTAGCATATATTCGAGACGGACTAGTATATAAAGAACTCAGTGCGAACTTTGTTAATGTTAACAGTTTATTCGTATGTAAGTGTTGTTTAGGTGTTGTAAGTGTACATCCTGTAAATTCATGTTTTAGGCTATATGTAGTTTTATTGATGTGGAAACTTTATTGCGTTAGCATACTTTGCTGCTTCGTATGATAATTAACCAATGTTGTGAGAAATTTTAGTAAATGTTACTGATTGGAACAAAGAATTAACGTTAATATGTTGAGATGATGTTTTTGAAAAGTAAGAATAGGTTACGTTTTGCGCATACCATGTTAGTTGTTTACTGGTGTTAAGTGTGGGAACATTTGTTAATGTTAACAGGTTTATTCCTGCTTTAAGATGTGTTATGTTCGTCTTTGGGCATTATTTTCTTAGTTCAGTGAGCTATGTTAGTTATTAGGTGTATGAAAACTTTGTTACGTTGACATACTTTCGCTGCTCTGTTGATTATTAACCAATGTTGTGAGAAATTTTAGTTAAATTGTTACTGTGTTAGTGTAAGATTAACTATAATATGTTAGGTTATGCTTGAAAAATGTAAGATTAGGTTACGTTTTACATACCATGTTAGTTGCTTTACTGGTGTTAAGTGTGGAAACTTTGTTAATGTTGACTGCTTATTCCCGCTGAAGATGTGTTATGTTTGTCCTTGGCATTATTTTCTTAGTTCATGTTGTGATGTTATGTTTGCTTTATTAATGGGAAACTTTATTATGTTAGCAATTACTTTCACTGGTCTGTTGTCAATAACTTTACTTGTGATTAAATTTGCTAAATGGTTACTGTGTTAGGTAAGATTAAATTTAAGATGTTAGAGTTATTGCTTGAAAAAGTAAGATTTAGGTTACGTTTTGCATTACCGTGTTAGATTGCTTTACGTCGGTAAGTGTGGAACTTTGTTAATGTTAACAGTTTTATCGTATTTAAAGTATGTTAGTTCTTTTGGCAATATTTTCATAAGTTCAGTTGATGTTATGTTAGACTTTATATGTATTGAAAACTTTGTTAAAGTTGACTATTTGATTGATTGATTCTTTGTATTAAAAGTTGGTTCAAGTGATGTTTTCCATAATGATTTTGTAAATTGACTTGAATTCAATAGATCAATATATCACAGATGGGTAAGGGGAGGTTGGATAGTGGTTTGATTTAGTGATTTACTGCTTAGGGTATGTAAAATGTTACAATTTAGTAAAAATTTTGACCTTAATCAATAGATCAATAGATCACAGATGGTCAGGGGGAGGTTGGATAGTGGTTTTGATTTAGTGATTTACTGCTTTAGGGTATGTAAAAACGTAAAATATAAAATTTATAAAACAAAAAAATAAGAAATTTTTATTTATTTATTTATTTATTTATTTGATTTGATTTTTTTTCTTAATGGTTCTGAAACCATTATTTTACGAAATCTACAGATCCAATAAATATATAAAGACACCAACATTGTGTGTTATACGACTGTTTTTAACTCGCCACCGCAGTGGCTCCAGCAACGGTGCCGCTGTCAACTCATCAGATTCCCCTATCAAGTATTTCTAGAAATTCAACTCTGAATCCTCTCACCAAATTTCAACCAAAATTACGAACACTTCGATTTTTTAAGGGGGGGTGGGGTCCCCTTCGGGGACCCAAGGGGACGTAACCTCGTCTACGACGAGGTTACCTCCCCATCTAACACACCTCCAAATTTTAACCCGATACGATAACTCTAACTACTACTACCACTACTAGTACTACTACTACTACTACTACTACTACTACTACTACTACTACTAATAATAATAATAATAATAATAATAATAATAATTAATAATAATAATAATAATAATTAATAATAATAATAATAATAATAATAAACAGACACACTCGTTGATTGAAGCGGGGTCGGACCGCGGCCGGACGGATCTGAACCAAACCGCGCCGGAAGCCTGGAGTCTGGAAAACCCAAAAAAAAACCCCGCCCCGGCCCCGGGGCAAGCCGGAGCCAGACCGGAGCCGGAGTTGGAGTCGGAACCGGAGTCAGAGTACGTAAAAAAAACGATCCCTTACAGGGATCGTTTTTCGAATCAGATTCGATTTCCTTCGGAAATCGAATCTTCGACGTAATTAATAATTAATATAATGTGTATGTGTATGCGCACGCGCGCTCTGTCTGCGTCTGTCGGTCAAACAGACCTTCGGTCTGTTTGACCTCAGGTGGTTGGTCGCCCGAACGCTTGTTAGGCCTAATCTTGAGCTCTCAGATCACGCCACAAGGGCGTAAGCGCAATTATCGGCGTCCACCCTCGGGATGACCCCCCTCTATATACATGCCTTACAGACTTGAAATTTACACGGAATCGAGCTTATCCCATATATAGATTATATTCCAAGTTTAAAGCAAATATCTCTTATACTTTTTGAGAAAAAGCTGTAGGATCCCAAACTGCGGCATCACTACAATATATATATATATATATATATATATATAATATATATATATATAATTATATATATATATAATATTATATATTATATATATATATATATAAACAATATATATATATATATATATATATATATATATATATATATATATATATATATATATATATATATATATATATATATATATATATATATATATATATATATTATAATGTGAATTTTTACATATATATAATATATATATAATATAATATATATATATATATATATATATATATATAGATATAATATATAGTATATTATATATATATATATTATATATATATATATATATAATATATATATATATAATAGAAAATGAGCGAACCCTTTGCTAAATTTTGGTCGGTGGTAAATGAAAATTCGGACATACAATCGATGTATAAGACTTTGTGGTCCAAAAATGAAACTCCGTGGGAATCTTCAGAAGTTCATCCTTTTCTAATAGAACATTCTTCAGGATTAGATTTGAGTCCACCAAAAAGAGTTTTCCTTCCTTTTTGTGGAGATGCAATTGAATTAAAATGGTGAGAAAAAGTTTAGTTAGTTAAGTATCAGTATTAAATGAGGATTGAAAGGAAGCTTTTAATTTTATTTCCGTTATTATACTTGGCAAGAGTTACAATTCTAATTTCATTTATTTTTCAATAGTATAAAAATTTATTAATGCATAACGTTGAATGCACTTCACTATTCATTATTTCATCTTCTTTAAACTTTTGAGACCTTACTTGATTTCAATATTGATCAATTTTTCACGTTGAATTCTTTCTGAGTAGAAATGAAATGAAATAAAAGCTATGAAATTGAAATTATAGCAATGGATACAAATAAATACAATTTTACTAGGCATGCTATATAAATCATAGATTTATGAATATAAATATATACAAAATTAAAAAATTAAATTAAATTATTTTGTCCAAGAGTTATGATACTTTCATACTTATTTATTGAAGGTTCTATGAAAAAGGTTTTGAGGTCGTAGGAGTAGATTATGTTGAAATGCCTGCTATAAAATTTTTCACCGAACATAATTTGGCTTATGAAGTTAAAGAATTACACGGGAAGAAAATTTATGAGGTAACTATTCAGAAAGTGCTTTGAAATATTCTTTAAACTGAGGTATTTCTTTTTTCTTTATTTAGAGACTGTAATTTTATCATGATGAATCTTTAAACTTTGAGTTTTCTATAATAGATATTACAAATTTCTTGAAATTTTTTAAGTTCATATTTATCATTTTGATTTTTGAAAAAACAAGACAAAAACTTTTGAGATCATTAAAAAATATTATTCTGGTCAATATTAAAATAAAAATAAAGAATTGGTAAAGTATAGGCAAAGTTTTCAGATATATGTGGATCTTAGATAGTTTTAGCAAAAGTGATCTTTTGATATTAATTCCAAGATCGTTAATCCATGAGGCATGACAGAATCCATGAACGAAATATAAAAAAGGTATGGAAGTGTTTTCGAAAGGGAGATGCGAAATAAGAGAGTATTTAAAAAGTTGTAATTTCACCTTGTACCTAAAACAGATCTGCCAATATTGAAATGGAATATTAAGGTCAAGAATCTATTACATTCGTAAAACATATATAAGATTTGGAATGAGTTAGAATAACGAAGAATCTTATTCATATGAATGAACGTAACCGAAAGACATAGTAAATGAATCTATAGTGCATGAAAGTGTGGGAAAGAGAAATACCAATTTGCAATACAGAATTTAATGACATAAATAAAGTTTATAATGCAAAATTTTAAATAATCTACAAGATTGATCAGAATATTATTAGCTGATGATCAAAGAGAAGAGAATGAATTTCTAAAAGATCAAAAATTTGTGACATCTAAGGGACTTTTCTTTAACGCATTTAAAATAGTTATTTTATAAAACTTTTCAATTTTCTTTTGAAAATAGAATTCTCAAAAAGTTATTTTGAAATATAAATGTCATTTAGTTTGTTAAAGAAATCATAAATTTTATTTAAGCTCAAAATGTTAAAAGTTTATTATCGTTTGAGATATAATCTACTTTAACTGACCTTTTTCTTTGTTTTCTAGACTCTGGATAAACGCTTGCAAATATACGTTTGCAATTTCTTTGACATTCAAGCCGAAAATGTTGGTAAATTTGATGTAATTTGGGATTGCTTTGCACAAGTGGCACTCAAAAGCAGCGAAAGAGAAAAGTAAGTGTCTTTTTTTTTTTTTTTTTTTTTTTTTTTTTTTTTTGGCATGAACATTATTCTATTGTAAAATATTTCGGTAGTAATACTCTATAGCAATTTTATATTTTATTTAATAGGTACTCCAAGCAAATGAAAATGCTTTGTAAGGAGAAGTTTATATATTTCTTGTGTACTTTGCAATTTGATCAAGTTCATGATGACCTGGATAAGTACCCTATACCAGTATATCACCAAGATTCTAGGGAAATGTTCGGTACATTTTATCAAATTTTATTTCTAATAATTATAATATATAGGATTTGGTAGAGATAATTATACTCAGATCAATGAGTTGCTAGATTTCAATAATACTGTAAAGCTTCTTTTCATAGTTTTACTTTTAATATTACTATTACATTATTAATAATATTAAAAGTGTCACAAAGGAGATAAATTTCTTTTTATTGCTATATCAATATTTCTCTATTCTTCTTTTATTTAAATTAATCAATTGACCTACTAAGTTTAAGTAAGTGCTACAAACTACAAGCAGAAAAACCACCCGAAGAGGAAAAAAAACTCTTAGAAAAGAAAACCACAATAGGTTACAATTTGCAATGGTTTTCATTGGAACTCTTCGGTGGGAGGATATAAAAACTCTTATATGTTTCAACATACATTTCCTCTATTTTATTCATTCATTTAATATTTATTTTTAAGTTGTAATCCAATGTTTCAGTGGATTATTTACTTCGTTATTATTGGCCTTAATTATCCAAAATTAACTAGCTCATTTTCCAAAGTTCATCACTTTCAAATTTGAGTTCAACTTTTTCACGTGACCTTTTCTCAAAAGGTAAAAAATTACATTATTCAGGGTAATAAAGGAGGTATATTTTTTTCTATTACTATATCAATCTTTCTCTATTCTTATTTTTTTCAACTAATCAATTTACCTACTAAGTTTAAGTAAGCGCTACAAACTACAGGCAGGTTTTAGGATATATCTTTCGAAGTGGTTTTGTAATTTAAATCTACTTTAGATCAAATTTCTTTCTATTGAGTAATCTATTTGGGTCTTGTCGAATGGGTATCTTGCAAGCTCTTGGTTTTTCGTATCTTAGATTACAAAATTGCAATTATAAGCGCAGCCTATTGAAGTTAAAAATTGACTACACTGGGTCTCATAGTGTTTATCTGTATAGTTTTTAAATTTTTTTTTATTGGTATTAGCTGATGTACTATTTTTGTAGATAAAAAAGCACGTTGAACAAAATTAGCTTAAAATTAAGGTGTCATTTGAATATTTGAAAGTACAGAGACGGTAAGAAGTCTTATAGCCATGTCATTGACATTATAACCTATTGGTGTTTTCCTCTAAATTTAGTTAGTCTTCAGGTGTCTTTAATTCAGAATCATAGCCTAATTAATATACCTTCATCTCTAACTATTTCCTTTCAATGTTTTCCTCAGAAATTAAAAAATATTATTTGGCATAAACAGTTTTACGCTAAAGCGATTGTAAAAGTATATATATATATATATATATATATATATATATATAATATATAATATATATTTATATAAATATAGTATCATATATATATAATATATTTATCTATAAATATATAATATAATATATATAATATATATATATATATATATATATATATATATATATATAAATAATCTATTGTTAAGAATGAAAAATAGAAATCAATTTTATTTTGGTGAGGAGTGCAGTTTCTCAACACAGGTTGTTCTTTTTCTTCATATTTCAATGGGATTTTATTTTTTGTTTAATTCTCTTTCTCATTAGCAGGATCACAAACCACGCCTTACCTTCTGTCTGTACATATCTAATTAACTTCTGTTTTAAGGTGAAAGATGTATACATGATTAGTTGTAATGGTTGTGCTAGAATGTGATTGGATAATAAAGTAGTTATGTATACAATGGCTTGTATAAAAGCGAGTACATAGAACTTTTCATACCTTTTTCCCATCTTTGTTCCGAGGTCGTAGGATATGTGTGCACGTTGTTAATCCTGATTATAAGATTACACCTGTTGCAAAGTGAAATGTCAGTATGGTGATTTGTGCATAACATGCAAGATCGTAATTGATGTGTTGATTATTTAAATTTATTTAGGTGTTTTAAAGCAATTTTGGTCGTATTATTTAAGTGGTGCTCATCTCGATATTATATATTATTGATAAATAATGTTAATGGTTTTTTTCTTTTATTGAAAATTTTATGTGCGTATTTTTGAGATGTCCATATACACAGCAGACGCCCTCTAGCGTACATGAGTCTTGACACATTTGATGTAATCAGGTAAAGTTTCTAAATACAAAGTTTTTGCATTAAAATTTATATTAATAATATTATTTATTTATAAATTTTAAAAGTTTAAAAATTATTTTCGTGCTGAAATAATTGGTTTATTAATTTGGAATTTAAATATATAAATGTTTTCATATTTGATGCTCTATCTTCAATAGAAAATCAAATAGAAAACGGGTTCGTTTTATAAACAACTGATTTAGTATAATACACGAACAAACATACAAAATACGATTTTCTTATTTTAAATTTATTTTTTGGGTAAATATAAAGATCTTTATTTAAAACAATTTTTCTATATATTTTTATTTTAATATTTTATATATATATATATTTATTCAATATATATATATATATATATATATATATATATATATATATATATACTCTATATATATATATATATTATATATATATAATTTTATAAAATATATATAAATATTATATTTATTATATATATTATAATATATTTATATAATATATATATATATATATAGATATAATATATATATTAATATATAATATATATATATATATATTATTTTTAGTTTTAATGTAAATTATTAGTTATATATATATATATATATATGTATATATATATATAATATAATATATATATATATATATATATATATATATATATATATATATATATATTATATTATCATATTATTATATAATATATTATATATATATAATATAATATATATATATATTGGTAATATTTTCGTTGAAGTTTAACAGATTAGTTGTAGATATGATTTATAATTTTTTAGTAAATTTAGTAAATTTATGTATTACTCTATTCCGAATATTATTTATTATTTGTTTTATTTAAATAATTGAGTTTATTTGATGAATAATATCACTTGGTCTAAGAAAGCTCTACAGGTATTGGTAGGAAACAATCCTATCCTGGTTCGACTGCAGGTACAAAAAGAACTCGACGTCCGATTAGTGCTTTTGCTCATCACCACAGTATTTTGGTTGGTAAGTCTAATTATTATATGAGAATTATTGAGGTGTTACAGGTCATTGACTTCACCAACGTGTCTCTAGGATTACAGCTATTTTTTGAGGACAAAAACCCAGTGTTATCTGATAGTATTTGTCTTGGGTTCCTGGCCATTGTGTGATTAAAAAGTTGGATTGAGAAAGTAGACAATATTGTCAATTATAACCTGACATATAAAGTGGGGGGCCTTTGATCCAGGATATCTGGACAGTCGACCAGATAGCATTTATTACCAATATTGCCGTATCTCATTTTTGTTGTTGTCATTTATTTTTGTGTGCAGAAGGCACAAAAAGGTTCAGTAAGCAGTTTATGTGCTTGTTAGTAATCTATGATAACTGTTAGATTGTTTTTAAAGATAATACTAAAGTGTCGTTTGTTCAGCTCGGTGAATTGAATAGCTAACGCGTATATTTTATTGTACGTATCACGTTTATTAGCATTCTGCTATCAAAACGTTGTATTATTGTGGTAATAGAGTAACAGTGGATATATTTTAAATATTTTAATTATTCTGTCCTTTTGATATATATATATATATATATATATATATAAATATATATATATTTTTATATATTTTATATATATATATATATATATATATATATATATATATATATATATATATATATATATATATATATATATATTTATAATTATAATTATATATATAAATATAAACTTTATATTTATTTTTTTATCAAATATTAATATTGTTCTAATATTTATCTTTATATATATTATATATATACTTATATATATATATATCATATATATATATATATAATATTATAAGATTATATATATATAATAATTTCTTATGTAGAGTATAACATTGGCAAGCTATAAATGTACCAAAAAAAAACCGCTCGTGCGAAAAATCATTTTCGGAGTTTTGCTCTTTTGCTTGGTTTGTGTCTTGGTTCGAAAACCGAGTTTAGCCAGGATGTGAAATGAGAAATTTTTAGCATATTATATTTACCACTAATAATTATTGTTTTTATAATATATATATATTATATATATTATATATATAATAATCTATATATATTATATATTATTATATATATATATTATATATATATTATAAATTATTATATATATATATATAGATAACTAATATATATACATATATGATTAGTATATTATATATATAATAATATATATTATATATATATATATATATATATATATATATATAATATATCTTGAAATTTGTTAAAGCGTATTAGAAATTTTTGCTTCGATAACAAGGGTCAAATTTGGAAAAGTAACCCAGAAATTTTATGACTTCCGAGTTTTAAAAAGTGACTGTTGACGTGAGTACATATAATAACTGTTCAGAATGGCAATGAGTGAGGAACTAGTCGAAATGTGCAAAGCCTTAGGAATATCTGGGCAGGAGGTTATTAATTTTCTAATTTTCTAATTTTCTAAGGGATGAAAGACCTAAAGATAGAGAAATTCTTAGAGAGAGAAAAATGGAAGAGAAGAAATTAGCTAAAGAAGCAGAAATGGAAGAAAAAATTAGCTAAAGAAGCAGAAATGGAAGAAAAAAGATTAGCTAAAGAAGCAGAGATGGAAGGAAAAACATTAGCTAAAGAAACGGAGATGGAAGAGAAGAAGTTAGCTAAAGAATAGAATTACAAAAGCTTCAGTTGGAAGGTGAGTTGGGGCAACGGAAGATAACTGCTGCTTTAGAAGAAAAGAAATTAGAAGCCGATAAAAGCGCTCGAGAATCAGAAGAAATGATTCTCAAAATGAAGCTAGATGCGGAAGACCGCCAAAGACAGCATGATGCTGCAGTAAATGCCTCTCAAAGCTCTCCTGTTGTTAATAATGCCCCTTACGCAAGTAAATTCCCAAAGTTGAAATTACCTAACTTTGATGAGAAGACGAATGATATTGAGGAGTACTTGCTGCTGTTTGAGAAGCAGGCGGTAATGAATGATGTACCAATGGAAAAATATGCACTTGTCCTCGGCTCATTTTTAACAGGAAAAACAGTAAAAATGTTCAATAATTTTACTGTGGAAGAATTAAAGAATTAGGACGATTTAAAGAAAGCACTATTGATAAGGTATAACCTACCAGAGAGTGGTTATTGTGCTAAATATAAGAGTATGAGCCCCACTGATGATGACAGTCCGAGGGTGTATATAAGAAAGATTGTCGAAGCTCTTAGAAAATGGGTGACAGCGGCGAACGTAAATATGACCGCTGACGATCTGATTAACTTTTTCTCTATTGATAAATATATTAACACGGTGCTGAAGGAGTTTGCCACTTTCCTAAAAGAGAAAAATGGGAAAAAGATTGATGATATTGTTACGAGCTCAGAGAACTATTTAGAAGCTCACAATATTAATCTAGTATCACATCATACCCACAGTCAATGTCACAATAACATCAGTCACAGTACTAATAGTAATTTTAAAAATAGAAATAATGCAAGTTATTATGGAAACGATAACGGAAAGACCACGAGCCAACACATATCACAACCGAAGAATAATGGAACAAAGATTAACAACGGGAATAATGACAGACTTGAACACCGTCGTAGTAGTAGTGAACCTAGAGGTATAGTTACCTGCTACAAATGTTTGAAAAGAGGGCACTTGGCACGAGACTGCAGGGCACCTCCCTATTTTAATAATAGTGGCAGAAATTTTAATAATTACAACCATAAACAATGGGAAGATGGGAGAAATACTGCGGCGTCTGCAGAGATTGTAAATAGAAGAAAGGTCCTGATAAACTCAGGTGAAGAACCATCTCTCCCAGTTGAAATATGTATGGTTAGCGACACAGATGAGTATTCGCACCATCTACCAATTACCTATGGAACAGTAAATGGATTTCGGGTTCAGATTCTTCGAGATAGTGGATGTAACTCAGTAGTAGTAGTGGGAAATATGTACCTAAAGAGTGTTATACGGGTACGTATGCGACTATGCGTTTGCTGGATAGCACGGTAAGAAAAGTTCTGCTCGCAAATGTGGAGATAGATACCCCTTATTTTGTGGGTAAGACGACCGCGGCAGTGTTGCCGGAGGTCGTGTATGATCTTGTTATTGGAAACATAGATGGTACATTACCCCCTTACCAGCCAAACCTCACATGGGTAGAGACTCTGTGTCATAGTCCTAATATTTTACAGGACGGGACAACTCAGAAGGAGTTGTTCCCCGTAGCTGAAAGAGCTGACGAAGATTCGTTTGATGAATCTAAAGAGAGGCGAAACGCCGTACAACAAGATATTTTTCAAGACAGGGCGAGAAATGAAGATGAAATATCAACGGAGAAGGTATACCGTCAAATAAGCAAAAAAGTACCATAGCCGTAGAGAGCACTAACCCACCCGCGGAGGCACAATTGTGCGAGAACCGAAACTACCAGAATTTTACAGTCTAAAGGTTGTAATTGAAGAAGAAAAAGATGTTAATATTTCAGAGAAGCCACTTATTATAAATGAAGATGACACAAAGGTATCTAATGTCCCAGGGACACTTTCTGTAAATAGTATTGTTGGTTATGATAAATGCCATGACAAAATGGAAGATAGTGACATAGAAGAAAACAATTTAGTGCCACAAGTAGAAAATTTTGAAACACAGAATGTAGCAGTTCAGACCGAAATAGATGAGGCGCATAACGAGAAAATTTTAGAGCTTATAATAAGTTTTTAAGGAGCGCCAACGGGACGATAATACGTTACAAAGAATTTGGAGATCGGTAGAAAAAAACGAGAAGAAATATATATTATTAAATGGCGTATTATGTAAAAGAATAATAGAAAACCAAATTGAAAGGAATGCGCTAGTTGTCCCGAAAGAGTATCGCAATAAAGTATTGAGGGTGGCACACGATGAGGTTTTCGGAGGCCATCAGGGTGTTAAAAAACGATGGGAAAAATCACTCAACAATTCTTTTGGCCCAATTTGTATCAAGATATGAAAAGGCATTGTTACTCTTGCGACATATGTCAGCGTACGTGTTCTAAAGGGAGAGTCGCAAAAGTACCGCTGTGCCCAATGCCAATTATCGAAGAACCTTTTCAGAGGGTGATTATAGATTTGATTGGTCCAATCGCTCTACCATCTTCAGGAGGCCATCAGTATGTCCACACGCTTGTTTATGCTGCCACAAGATACCCAGAAGCAGTTCCTTTGAAGAGTATATCTGCACAGAAGGTGACAGATAGTTTGGTATCTATTTTTATGAGGTTAGGTGTTCCCAAAGAAATTCTGTGACAATGGGCGACAATTTACATCCACACTAATAAAAGACGTAACGAAGATGCTATATGTCAAACAAAGATTCTCCGGCGTATACCATCCAATGAGCCAAGGTTTGACAGAAAAGTTCAACGGAACGTTGAAATCCATGCTGAAGAGGATGTGTAGTGAACAAGTGAGGAGATGGCATAAGTTTATTGAGCCTTTACTTTTTGCATATAGGGAAGCCCCACAGGAGTCTACAGGGTTCTCGCCATCCGAACTGCTGTATGGCCGGACTGTGAGGGGTCCAATGCAGATATTCCATGAGATCTGGGCGGGAGATATAAATCCGGAAGAGGCAAGGTCAACGTATAAGTACGTTTTTGACTTGCAAGAAAGACTCAATGAAACATTAAAATTAGCAAGAGAGAACTTAGCCAAGGCTCAGGCTGTACAAAAGAGATATTATGACAAAGGTGCCAAGAGTAGGAAGTTGAAAGCAGGAGCATTGGCTTTGGTGTTAATCCCAACATCACATAACAAAATGCTGATGCGTTGGGGGGGGACCGCATCAGGTTATTGAACCATACGGCAAAGATAATTATAGAATACAAGTAGGTGAAGTGGTAAAAACTTATCATATAAATTTATTGAAGAAATATATAGTGAGAGAAGAAAGTAATGAAGAAGAAGGAGAGGATGAGCGTCAGAATGAAGTAGGTGCTTAGGCATAAAAATAAGAGAAAAAATATCAGCATGCCAGATATTGATTCGTCTCCGATACAAAAAGAAAGATGAGTGACACTAAGATTAGTGAGGAAATAACGGATCCCATGAGGAAGAATTTGATTGAGATTTTAAAAGCGTACGAAGAAATATTCACAGATGTGCCAGGCACCGCTAAGAACGACTATCATGCCATAGATTTGATGATCTTTGCTATAAGGTTAAAATATAAACTTCCCACTACTACACCGAATTAAGAAAGTTGAGAAAATGATCAAGATACGATTATAATTAGTAAAATCGACTTCCACCATACTCTACATGATCATTGTGGTGGACGGGAGCAGAAGTGTTAACCGTTATGAGCTCTAAATCGGTTACTATCTTTGACCGGAGCCATGACAACGTCGCAGACATTATTCACTAAATTTGCCAAGGATCGTTTCTACAGTAAACTTGAAGGATACTGGCAAATCCCGATAAGACCTGAAGATACCCATAAGACAGGTTACCGAGGAAGGTCACTTCCATTATTTAAAGCTACATTTAGATGGTGAACGCAGAAGACGACATGAAACTACCGCGAGTTTCGGATGATGGGTTTAATGATGTGATTTCTCGACATCATAATTCACTCCCAGACCTGGCCTGAACACTTGATCACGATGAAGAATGTACTTCGGAGATTGAAAGAAGAGGGCTTCACCATACGCCCAACTAAATGTGAGTTCGCGTCATCTAATGTAGAATTTTTGGGACATTACATTGGAAATGGTAATAAAGGACTTCATGACGAAAACGTAGCCAAGATAATGAAGACCGAGCCACCTAAGAATAAGAAGCAGGTGCGTTCATTCTTAGGGCTCACGGGCTATTATCAAGACTTTGTGAAAGATTATGCGAGGGTCGCCGCCCCTCTCACAGACCTCACAAAGGAAGGTGAACCAACAAAAGTCCGCTGGGAAGCGAAACACCAAGAAGCTTTCATTAAACTTAAAGAAGCATTAAGTTCTAAACCTATACTGAAAATGCCCAGGTTGGACAAAGTCTTCACGCTACAGGTGGACGCGTCAGACACATCACTCGGTTTTGTCCTCCTTCAAGAAGATAATGGTATCTTACATCCTGTGGCATATGGAAGCAAGAAACTCTCAGGGGTTCAACAAAGATATTTTACTCTAGAAAAGGAAGCATTGGCAATTATAACAGGTATTAGAAAATTCGAACCTTACTTATACGGGAGAGAATTCGTTCTACAATCGGACCATCGTCTCCTGACTGCCATGAAAAAGAAACAATATGAGAATTCTCGCATTATGAGGTAGTCCCTATTCTTACAACGTTATAGATTCGTTTTAAATCACATTAGCGGCAAAGATAATGTGATTGCCCATTATCTGAGCAGATCAGTCGGAGATGGAACATTGGATAGGATTGAAGAGTAACCATCAGAAGAAGGATTCAACCAGGAGTTCAGCAAAATATTCTATCCTTTGTAAAAGCAAAACTAATAGTGATTTAAATGAATCAGGAGGGCTAAAATGTAATATGAATGACATGCTAAATAGAAATTTGCTTTGTTTATTGTCATTTCCCCCTTATGTTTAATACTCCTCCTTAATTACCAGATAGTCTCTACATAGACTGTTCACTACCATATATATATATATATACATATATATATATATATATATATATCTATATATATATATATGTATATATATATACTATATATATATTCTATATATATATATATATATATATATATATATATATATATATATATATATATATATATTTATTAAAATTATATATATATAAAAACATAAATATATATATATATATATATATATATATATATATATATATATATATTCTGTAATAAGTTGCATAAATAGCACTTATAAATTAGATTCTTTTTCGTATGTGCCGTTCGATTCCGATTCAGTTCGATTTCGATTCCAAGTTTCCGATTTGATCTTTATATATATATATATATATATATATATATATACTATATATATATATATATATATATATATATATATATATATATATATATATATATATATATATATATACTGCATAATTTTTCTAAATCAGCTAATTTTAGAAGTTTAAAACCTTATAGATTAATGTTATAGAATTCTCTTAAATTTTTATCTTAGCTAATGAAATAATTAGTTAATCACCTTTTATTTATTTAACCACAGAAAACTTGTCACAATATTTATTAAATCTTACAATAAATGAACAATTTTCTTTTTATTGAAACAAAAATTCAAATCTCCAATTGGTAAAGAAAAAGCGAGAAGAATAATTTTCATCATTATTGTTTGTGTTAATCTCTTAAGTTGTAGTACCAAAAAAACATTCTTATTTCTCCCGTTCTGAGAGCATCCAGATTTTTGGGAGAATAAATTGATCCTCCAGTCAGAGGATCTTTCTTTTTGCCAGAAGAAGCCCAGATCTATTTTCTAGCAGGGGACACCCAAATCTTTTACAAGGTTCCATAATTCCATTATCACCTTTATCTTCTCTGCACTTTTGTCGGAACACCTGTGCTCATACTCTGATGTCATCGCTTAATTTTCATTAAAGAATCTTCTCCTTGAATGAGTTTCTTTGCTGTTTTTAAAGTCTTTTCTCTTTAAATTCAGAAAACAACAATCTGAAGTTTAATATTATCTTTAGTATCCCTTTTCTTGTCTGGTGATAAATGAAAAAATCAAGAAAATTGGTTTAAGTAGTGGAAACTGTTTTGCTTTCATGTATACACATAACATATATGTTTACTTTTATCTGATGCCTTGAGAATATTTCCACTTTACATTGTTATAAACATCTCCAAGGTACATTTAGGGTGTGGATCAAGATAGGTAGCAAGCACATGCTTATCAGTAAAGTAAATGCTGAATCTATTTATTACTGAATTTTTCCATATGCACTGTAGACCCAAAGTCCTCAAATAGTTCTTTTTCTTCTGACTCTTTTTAAAAAAAAATACAAATCATTTTCATATATGGGATTATTGCCGATGCCATTGATTCATTGTGGCTCAATAATATAGTAGGGTAAGTAATTAAAACTATTTTATTCCTTTATACAACATATATCTCTTGCATTCAAGTTTTAAAATATCTTTTACTTTTTATGTTGTTATAATCATCTTCAAGGAATATAATTATAACGTGGAATCTATGATGGGTAGCAAGCCCAGATTCTTATCAGTAGTAAATGCTGGATAGCTTTTTACTGATTTTTTCAATCACTGATACTGTGAGCCAAGTCCCTCAAATGGTTCTTTTTCTAAAAAAAAGTAAAATCATTTTCATATTTGGGATTGTAGCCGATGCCATTGATTCCTTGTCTCTTAATAAATTTGTACAATCAACAAAATTTTTTAAGTATTTTTAGCAATTTTCAAGAACTTTCCATGTTTCTAAGCATACAAGTTTTGAATGATCACTGCAATACGATGAGAACCGTCTTTTGTTCAAAATTTTTGAAAGCATATGATACTGTCTATTACATCGTTTATGTCTGAATAATCTGTGCTGTGGTAAATTAATCTAGTTTGATATTCTTCATACTTGGAAATAGCATGGGTGATTAAAATGACTACGATTTGTTTGCATGAATGTATTTTTTGCATCTCTTTTTCAAATATGGCATCAGTAGACTGTTGTGAAAGAGTGTAAAAGCGATATTCTGCGAGATCCTGCTTGTGTAGCTCTTGCAGCCATATTAGGTGCGTTATCCATTACTATAAGAATTTTATTAGCTGGAATATTGAATTCTTCCATAACATTTTGAAGACAATCCCTTATATTAGATGCTGTGTGAGATACATGAAAAGGTGAAACTCAAAGGATAGCATTTATATTCAATAGCTCAATTATTACAAGCCTACAAGGCAAATATTTCCCTGCTCACTTACGAGTTCACGGTTATTATCAAAACATTACATAACATGACTAACGAAACATTGCCGAATGTCTGGTCTGAAAATTCTAACATGATATCTTAGGCTCTACGTAGAGATGCGCCCGCTCAACCCAGTTTTCTTTAATTAAATAAATTCAGGAAGAACTGAAATTAAATCAATAATACTTGAACTTTACAAATATTATCTTTTGAAATATCACTAAAATCGAATAAAAATTATTTTCCAGATTGTATACCAAGAATCATTATAATTTGCGATCGTTCGATTCGATTCTGAAAAACAGCCGCGATTCTCCGATTCCAATGCCGATTCCGATTAATCTTATATACTATATATTATATACTATATATATATATATAGCATGATATATATAGACAGAAAAGAAGCAATAAAGATAAAAAATGATTTCCAATAAAAATCCACGCTCTTCATCTTCTTTTCTCTTAATATTATTATTATTAATTTTGCGTCGCACGCGATAAACAGACGTCAATGAGTCCGATGAAAATTCGTGGTTATTTGCTTTGAATATGGTATTGAAATATGGAATAAAAAATCGTCCCCGTCCACCTTCGGTGCGATATTCTTCCCCCCATCATCGGGATTTAAGGTAAGATCAACGATAAGATCAATCAAAATAAAGCTACTAAGAAGAATAAAATTTTATAAAACATAGAAGATTCATTACAGATCGGTATAACAAAAATATTTCAAATTGAGGTTGCTAATATATATTTATCTTTATGAACTTATATAGTGGAAAACATAAAAGAAGAATCAATTTTCTGTGATTGAAAACCAAAAAATAAAATAAAAAAAAAACGTTTATCGACGCGTTATGAAAAATTGGTCGGTAGTTGGTTCAGGGTTTTTTTCTCAGGATATGAGTTGTAATTTTAAACCAAAACAAGTAATCGATATTTAATTTTCTTAATGGACGATATTTTACGTTTTAGGACGTAAACTATGTCTTTCACATCCACTACATTAGGAATCGCCGTTATTTTCCTTAATTTCATGTTTAAAAATGAATCACTATTCCTTATCATTTTGTAATCGTGACAGAAATTGGCTTCAAGTCGATTCCTCCTACATGATTCGGACCACGGGCCGATCTACAATGTATTGTACTCTGGTCCAATTAATATATATATAAATAATATGCATAATTATAGCTATATATATATATACGCATACATATATATATCCACATTATATATATTATACTACTCATTTATGATATATTTATGATTTATGAAATATCTTTCACAATAAAAGTCCCTAATATAAGCGTCGAAATATTTGTTTCACACAGTCTAATATTTACTCATTATATTATGAAACCGGTCATCTTGGTTGTGAAAAGCGACTCGATAGCAGAGCCCTCCATTGATATCTAACCTCGAGGGACAAAAAGCTGATGAGGTAATGAGGTAAAAGCCTTTAGTTTTGATAAAATTTATTAATAAATAAACTATTTATTTAATTACTCATTGCTTAATAAAAATATTTTTTATCTGTAAAAAATTATCACCTAAATAGAAAAATTATTTAAATAGTTTATATGAGAATGTAATCTAGAAGCAGTGTAACCAAAATGACCTAAATGTTGGGAATCAGTACATGCAACAAAATATTGAATGTATAATTTAATGCCAGAATAGAGTACCTATTTGCACCCTATTAATTTAATGTCTTAATTAATCAAAGCGTTTTTATTACAGCGTAAATTGTTTATGTAATATTATTCCTAATTTTCCTTATTAAATTTTATAGGTTTTTTTACTGTTGATACTGTTTTGAAACTCTGCGACAACGCATAATAAAATTGGATATTGGTTACGAGTCTTAATCCACCTCATTGATAGTTCAAATTAATCCAAGGAGAAAATTTGACAACTAGCGGCCCATTGCAAGGATCGACGGATCTTCTCACGAGTCAGAAATTGCAGGCAAATGATTCATAGACAGTACAGTAAAACCTCACTCGGCGTCCCCATAAAACCCTCCAAGGAGGAGGGCTAGGATTTACAGTAAGAAAACTTCACAATGAAGGACCTAATTCTTAATCAATTTGAGCAAATAGAAATTTTTCGATTAACAATTATATATATAAATATACAATATATATTATATCATATATATATATTTAGAAGTAGTAATATTATAATTAATAATATAGTAGTATATATATATATAAATATACATGGTCGGCTTGAGTTATCTTATGAGCTTTTTTTATAATCTTTCCCCTTTTAAAAATAATTACGCTTATACAACATTTATACCGTGTCCGGAGACATCATATCAAATATATACAATATTATATTATATTATATATATATATATATACTAACTAATGTTTATTATATATATAACTTTATATAATATATAGATAGTATAATATAATATAATACTGTAATATATATATATAATATATTATTATATTATATATTATATAATATACTATATATATATATAGTAATGAATATATATATTATTAACTAAATATAAATATTATATATATATAGAATATATGTATATATTATATATATATATATATTCAGTATATATGTCTACCGAGAATCCTTCCGTGATCTCTATATTCACCCACCGGTTTATATAACTTTTTATCGATTTGGTGGCTTCTATGACACTATTTATTATCTTCGATTAATTTTCTAAATCTAAAAAAATTTCATCTGTCCCGGGTCATCATCTCCTATCTTCCCGTTTTTTGCCCGGGAAACTGTGCCGGGTCGACTAGTAAATATATTATTCAAATCACCAAAGATAAAAACGATCTAGATCTCCTGAGATTTCTGTTATCATTAGTTTTATATTAGTTACGATTATACTTTATTTATCTATCTGAACACCTCTTCAATTTATCTAGCTATTATCGTAAAAAAGCTTAAAATTATTCCGAGATACATGTTTAATTTTTTTTTTACAGTGTACACTAATTTACATAATCAATAATATTGCTAGGTCTAGTAAGTAGGTAATAATTAGAATTATTTATTATATTCCGCTTTTTAGAGCGCAGTGTCGCTGGTGGGTCTTGTTATGGTGCATTATTTTGTGGAAACAAGCTTCATATTGGAGGGGATCGACGGTAAAACAATAGTTGGGATGCGTGATAATCAAGATAGATTTTTTTGATAAAATTACAATTTCAAACTTCCTCCACTCTTTTTAACGAGAAATTCTGTAAACCTATAAATCCTCTCTGTTTTTATTCTATTCCACTTCTATTAACCATATACCATGTTTAAATGATAATACTATAGATATATATAATATATATATATATTAATATATAATATAAATATAGTAAATAAATTATATATATAAATATTATTTATATATAATTAATATAATATTATGAATATGAACATAACGATTATCAGATATAAAATGCTAAGACTGGCAGAGCATTATATCTATTTAATGATTAACATTTCCATACTATTATCTCGTTATTCTTAACTATTTAGTACAATAAGATATACATTAATTAAATGAAGTAGCTCCTACCCTTATTCTGGTAATAGTATACTCTTTTAATAAATGAATAAATTTTATTTTTATTGCGTTAATAGGTATGTATTCCTGATTAATTTATACACATTATTCTATAGTACAATACAGGATCAATTTGCACATTTGACAATTATTGGTATAATATTATATATTAAACGGTCTATACAAATAAATTACATTATATACAAAATAAAATGTTATCGATATTTGTAATATAATAATAAATATTAGATAATAATGTTGTGCGTTTGTTTTGTTTGTTTCTTTCGTGTTTAGTTGCTGAGAAAGCATCATTAACCCATATTACTATTTCAAGAAGGAAGAGTAAGGTTACAAAGAAGAGAAAAGAAAAATAAAAAAGAGAAAGAATTTGCACTTTGAAGTGCTCCACTCGACACTCGAAGCATTTGAAGAAAAACACAAACGCTACGCGCGCCTACGCGCACTCAGGCCTACTAGTGCCACACACGCAGTCTTGTAACCCTAAACAACCATATCATCATGGCTCGCTCACTCCTCCGATTGCTATAACACTTACCTCTTTTTCTCCTGACAATATAAGACCTCCAGTAGTTATTTCCGCCAAAAATTTCCGCCACAATGTACTTTTTATGTCTGTCCGAAACTACTGACACCTATTAAACAACTCAATTTTTGTAACTAAGATATTTCTATATTGTATACTCATTATTTTTTATTACTAACTAAAATTTATTCCCATTTGGAATTTTTTTAATTGTAAGTGGATAAATTGCCAGTGGCTGTACCACATTTGCGATTACCAATTTGAAAAATTGCGGTTTAAAATGGAAACAATAGTGGTAATATTTTTTATTACATGAAAACATTTGGAACCACCAAACTATAACAATAGTTATAATAATATTATTATATAATAGTTACATATTATATACATATGATGATTATAATAATATATATATCGCTTAATGTTCGTTAGCTCTACTTTAAATTTCATTCTTATGAGTAATATGCTAGTTTTTTAAGGTTGAATAAATTAATAAATTATAATTATCGTTAAATTATTTCGGTACAAAAACTATAATAAAAAAAAATAAATTTTGTATCTCGTATCACCTACTTAAAAAATAATAAATTTAATAAAATATATTAATTAATAAAGTGTAGATAAATTACATTATATAATAAATATAATATATATAATTATATATAATGATATATCGGCGATCAAGTAACCGCCAACTACCCCTTATATTTATATATATCTATGGATATATGCCATTTTTTTGATTGGAAATCCAGCAGGACACATTCCAAACTTATAAGACCAAGGCCGCGATCAGGTCCTACCTTCCCTCCCTACCCGCAGTCCTAGGGCAACTACCACCAGTACCATTTTGGGAGACGATATACTACTTACTACTTAATACTATACAGGCGATTTATATGAATATTTTCAGATATTATTAGTGTTTTTTCCTTTTTTGAAGAGGTTACTGATGAATTTCGGTAGCTTTCAAACATTCATCTCGTTCTTCTGATGATTAGATAGAGTAAATTCATCGAGAAGTCAAAGTGATTATATTAATTACTGTCAACGTACCTAGGGAAAGCAAAGTAGCAAATAACCACGGTACCCGGTAGGAAGAAAAAAACGTCCGGCAATTTTTATTCACAAACTATGCAAGAACACCTACATTTATGCAAAAATTTCTATAATAAGTGATTTTACAGTCAGCGCTTTATAGTTTGTGCTAATTAATATCTGTAAATATATATATAATAGAAAATTATATATCTTTATATATACTATAATAATATATATATTATCATAATAAATATATATATATAATATTTATATAATATATATATATAATTATATATATATATATACTATATATATATAATATAGTAATATATATATATAATTATATATATAATTATATATATAATATATATTATACTATTATATATATATATTTATATATACATATTTTTATATTTTAAGGTGTGTACTAGTAAAACCTAATATGCCTAATATCGTGGATATACGCCGCGGTTACATGTCGTTAAGTGACCGCGTTAAAAAGATATTCGTATCACTGTAGTGTATTTTAACATTTTAAGTGAGGGAAGGAGACAGATGGACCCTATAAATTCTAGACCAAAGGGAGAATGGAAATGCAAATGAGAGAGAGAGAGAGAAAATGAATAAAAATCTACGAGTTGAAATATGAACGGGATGATAGCGACCAAAAAAGGACAAAGGACATGAAGGATTCCAGAGGCCGGGGTAGCAGATGTGCTTTCGTTGCCCAGGGAGGCATCACCCTCCCCAATGAGGAACACCCCTCCTAGCACTAGTTCCAGATCGAATAATCGGCCAAAATAGCCTGGATCACACTCTTTCTTGAGGCAAGCCCCCCACTGGTATATTAGCGAAGAAACGAGAACCTCAAGGAGATGAGAGCCATTCCCACCTATTTCATTATTTGGAAAACTCGTACCACAGTGGACAGCTACACTACTAATATCGCAATTTGATGCCCGAGCCACCGCAACCCAGTACCTTGCCATACAGAAAAAGAGGAGCCCGAATAAAAACTGGATACGGTGCCACCAGTGACCCCTTCCAGGACACCGAAACCCCATGGAAGTAAATGGGAAGGATGGTAAAGAAATAACCGTAGGTGCTCTACAAGGCTAGAAGATCCCGATTATTATTGAATCTCACCAGATTCAGGTCAGGAGACAGCTCTCCCCGAACCTCCCACGATCATGAGCCCGGCTTGCACAGCCACACGCAACCAACCCCAGGCAGGTGACACACAGGAGGTAATTATACGCCAGTCTGCAAACAGCCACCGCACCAACCCCTCGTTAGGAGGGATCAACAGGGGGCACAGCATTGTCCATGCTCTCCAGCGCACAGAGATTCCAACCTTTCAGGAGGGACACCAAGGACACCACACACAATATTATAGTGCAACCCAACAGGGTGCCCTCCTTCCTATAACGCCTTCAGCCAATCAAGTTGTTCAAATTAACAGTGGTATTGCCACCAGGCGTTATACCCCTAGCCAAACATCGTTATTATTCTCTATCCCGGAGATATGTGGAAATGGATATCCTTATTATTGCACTCAACTACTCAGGTTTAAATCCAAAGTCCCAGACTTATTACCAAGCATAATCTATTACAGCCTGCTCTGCCCTCGATACGGTGCCAGAGAAGACCTTCAAAAGCCATGGGTTTAAAAAAAATAGACACACCCAAGCCAAAAACCAAGGTTATAAAGACCAGCTCTTGGAGACTGGGGCAGTCCAAGTTATTGAGGAGATAACAAGATTATCAATTATTTAAATTTCAAATAGTGAACGAAAAGCGCGAAAAGACCAGAGTAGCCTTATAGGCGCGCCCACTAACAGAGAAATCGTTTGGGGAATCTATATAAGACAGTGAAATAAAGAGCTCACTTTCGAATGAAAGATCAGCCATACTATCAAATTTTTAGATATAGTGCCATAGAAGCTCAGGCCATATTGCTTCCATTAGATCCCTGTTCTTTCTCTCGGTTTAAAAGATTAAATGAATAATAGAGCAAGTTGAAGTCATTGATTTAAGAACGGAATGTATCTAGGAAAAAAGAAGAAGAAACGTATTAATTGATAAACTATAGTGAAGGGTAGAGATGAAATAGAACTGTATACTAGTTAATTTAGTTAACATAATAAAAAAAAGAGTGCCAGAAAATGTGTTACTGATTTTAGAAGGATAAAGAGAAGCTAAAAAAAGATCAGAGAAGATGATCATATTTGTATGACTCGTTAAGAGGCAATGTAATTTCTAAACATATATATAAAGTAATGATCATTGGTAAGATCATGCAGGAACTCTCAGGAGCGCGAAGGATGTGAAAAGATTAAAAGCAGAAATTAATCGGAAGACATTGATATGGATCAGTTTACCTTCTTGAAAAAAAACAAAACTTTTAAAAAATGTATTAATTTCGAAAGGTGCTTTATTGAAAATGGATAACAACAGGAGACAACCGGAACTCCGCACCACAAAGGTGTTCATGGCCCGAGACGAACGGGAAGATAGGCAGAAGTCAAGAGACAACAACTGCTTACAGGAAAAAAATTAAACGAGTCTGTCCACAAACCAAGATATGGGGATAAGAGACGAAAAAAAATTTGATCTACTAGCGTTTTCCGGAGGAGGACAGAGGGGCAAGAAACAGAGCAAACCTCCACGAAAACACAAGGAATAATTAGAGGATGTACCGACAAGAATTGAAGAACACCACGAATTTGTTTTCATGTGAAGTTATCGTGGCCACTCGTCTGAGAGCCTGTCGCTGCGGGATTTGCCATACTGCCGGGTGTGCCAAGCGTATCACAAAAAAAGGGACTCGACCAGGGCAGAAAAGTTAATGTCTATATATCACTCGTCCATGGGAGAACCCTTCTTCCGGCACGAAAACAAGTGTTCCTCCATCTACAACGCCAAAGTTGATATGGACAGGGCGGTGCAAAAGAGATCCAGTAAACCTTGAGCGATTTCACTACCAACGAGGCCGAGGGGCAATAGGGACCTTCACGAGGAAGAAAGAAGGATTACAAAGCCCTCCGTGTAGAGAAAAAGAGCACCTATGAGAGTTTATGTGGCCGAAGAGCCAGACCGAAGGCGGACTCTGAGAGTTAGTTGAAAAAAGAAGAAGAAGAAAAAAGAGGAAGATAATCCTTAGGATAACAGAGCCCTTCCTCTCCCTCTCCGAGGAAAGAACAGACAGAGAAAATTTTCGGATGGGGCGAAGGCTGGAAAACAGTAAGAAGAAAAAAAAATAAAGAAAGGATATAAATAAGTGGGTATTAAATGAAGAAAAAGAATAAAAAAGTTTGCCCAAACATTTTTCAGGAAATGTTTAGAACAAACCCATACAAACTGGTGACCACATTTCCTTATACAATGTCCCATCTTACTCCCTCAATAGGTAGCAAAAAGAAGACAGCAGAAGCTAGAGCATGTTTTTATTAGATTGTGAAGCAGCCACTAATCCCTCGTCGTAACACCCAAGCGTTAAAAAGAGGAGTTAGGAGAAAGAAGTTAATTCAAAGTACAGCCTCACGAAACAAAAAAACAGACGGTTGGATCATAGGGGGTTGATAACAACCCAAACTAATTAAGAGGAGAGGATATAGCAAGACTGTACCTCAACGGTAATGCACAAAAGGAAAATATTACCTCACCACCTTTCCAGTGAGCGAGGTGCAGGTGGAAACCCAGTTTGGTCCCAATGTTGTGGGGAAAATAACATTTATCTAATTACCCATCACTGAAATATGTTTTCTATTCAAAAAAATGTCTATCCACGAAGTGAAAAGAGATAACCCATACCAGTCTTTGCCCAAGAATGTCTATATCTATTTAGTCCCGAGAACACACAGATGAGAGCTAGAGAAAAAAAGGGCTCCCTCTGCCCAGAAAGGAAATCCACCCCAACCTCAGTGGCCAAGGGCGGAGGGACGGGAAATAAAGTAATAGGTATTACAAAATAATATTTTGGGATTCCGATCGAACTCTTTTAAAACATTTTAAACCGAACTGAACAACAGTTTGCGAACCAATTCTTCTCCACAGGAAAGGCGGACAAACACCTTGTCAGTCGAAAAAACACCAAACAAAGCCACTATGTTGGGCGCACGTCCCTTCCATGCAAAAGGAAGACAAAGCCTGTCGCCAATCCCCACCGCCGTCTATAATCTATCATAATGCAGTTGACCACTACGCCGAGAACGGTATTTCCCACAGACAGAAAAGAACGAAGCAACCGGTTTTTTCAGTTCATTTAACGCCCCCAAGCAAGGCCCTCCGACGCGCGCCTCAGGAAAATACAAAGAATGTTCTTGCCATTCGTACAGGTTACCCTCCGAGGCCCAACTGAATTCGAGAGACAAGGAGAAGCGGAGCCATGGTGAAAAAGGATATTGAAAGTTAACCATCTATGTCTCTCCTAATCGCTCCCACAGTGTTCGCCCGCCCAAGAGAGAGCCAAGTCCTTAAAAACGAGCAAGCACAACTTATTTTTCAACTTCATTATATAAGACATAATGTTCGATCTCTAATTCGTGTAGGAACTACAGGCTTCATATAGACAAACACAGACTACCCCTAACCAGACACTCGCATTGAACATAAATTAATAGATCGATGAAGAATACCCAATTCTTGTTAATCGATTAAGATTTTGAACATCAGGAGTGAGTTGTCTTTTTCCAGTCGTTTTGTCCGGGAATATGAATCAATTTCTTTCGTTTATCTTACTTGTCCCTAATGCCAACTTCAGCTTTTATGGTGTAAGCAGTAACAGGTGTAGACACTGGCAGACTCCAGAAGGATGGATTTCGATTCTGGTGGGTTCTCTGACTATTGCTCAACTCTCCGAATGACCCCAGCTACTCTTAGCGCACCGGGAAAGGGGCATCCGTCTTGAATATAATGTAGCCAAACACATTTCCCTCAAATCCTCCGTCGTTAAGGAAATAACAGAATTTGTTTCGGGTCTCAGCTACGATCAGAAATTTGGAAATCGTCGGGGACCAACAATTCCATTTGAACTAAAAATAGAGGGTATGAGGAGAATAACTCTAAATATGGGTCAAGGCCGAGTGTGTTGAGGCCCGACACTAATCAGCACAAAAATTAACTACCAATTTCGTGGGCGTACTAATTGGAGGAGTATCGCCTCCGAGCAGTGCAGATAGCTACAGGTCAAGCCTACAAAAGGCTTTCGCGATAAGTGCGCGACACAATTGACGAGTTCTATATGAACTCCACTTTGCAGCATGAGACAGTAAACCGCTCCTAGTGTAACTAACACCGAAATAAATATGGACGTGTCGCCGTAAGTTAGCCACAATAATAGGGTACAATTTCATATTATCTCATTTCGATCCGTAGTATCCTTAATCAAAAAAGAATAACATAACATTTGCCAACAACTATAATAGTAATAGATAGGATACATACCCAGCGTAGTACATCCTCCATTCAGATTTCAGATAATAGTCATTACTTCGTTCCACACAAGGGAAGAGAGCTTGATTTTCGACCGTCCCGAGCCGCCGGGAAGCATTCACGTAATTTTCCCCAATTCAATTATTCTTTTGACGTTTTCTCAGACATGTCAACCATCCTTGCGCAAAGACAAAAAGTTATCCCAGAGTTTGTTGGCTACGATCTAATCATAAATGCAATCTTACTAGAGAAAGAATCGTTGTGTCTCGAGATCGCTCCACATTCCATTAGATCGTGAGCTGATGGGAGAATATCTTCCTTCCGCCGAGAATACTGAAAATCACATTCTTTAAGAGTTCACATTACACTCCCAGATTGTTGCAGCCAATAGGCTTACACGATGGCTGTCTAAATACTGCGGGTAAAGTGCTTGAATGTTGCATATGGTTTAACACGTAACTCCAATTTTCTTTGATTATAGAGATATTGAACAATATACGAGTGATACTTTCCCTGACGTTCTTCTGCATGCTGCTTCTCGATACCGACACCTATATCAGAAGTTTAAAGAGTTCTGAGTTTCTTAACGAAAGAACCTAGGGCATAGTCACCGCTGAGATCTGCCAGACTTTCTCACTCGATAAAAATCGATATCGTTTTCAAGCCTGATCTTGTGACGCAATCATCATAAGACTCTCTATCCGATTGCTAAGCAAGCGTCGTGTTTGAGCTGACAATAGCTCAAAAACGAAAGAAGGCCCTTATCGCTTCAATACACACATGTCAAACAGGTTCCTGTTTCATAAATCCTTCCGCCGGCATTTGCAATATTAGCCCTTAAGCTCGATAAGTATTAGGACAACTAGGATAACGAAATATTTTTCGCCAGTTTCAAGGAACCCTTCGTGTACCCCACTAGAGAGGGCTGCTAACTAGTATTATTCAACCTAACATTTTCGTGACGACTTCTACCGATACGAACTAAAGGTTCTTCTTCTTTCATTAGGTCCGTTAATTTTATAAAGGTTATATATAGTACCGGATCTAACACAGAAAAATCGAAAGAATTTAAGCCTTCGTAGTCGGTACTCATCGTTCTAATAACTTCAACTATTTTTAGCAGCCGCCGCGGGAACACCATCGGGCCGACTGTCGGCGGGGACCATATATTATGGTGCAAGTCAGCACTCTTATAATCTCACCTCTCGGATTGCCCTCTAGTTACGACGAATTTTTCCGTCGCATTTTTAAACAAGTCCTAGAATAGATCACCTTCCTATCGTTTCTTCTTCTTCCTTCTGCTCCACTGAAACATGAGAAAACATAAAAGCTAGGTGAAATTTAACTCCTTTCGCTCCATGTGTTGTGCAGATAAAAAATAAAATTATCATGACAGTTTTGTATGCAAAGCTCTCTCATGACGAGTCTGTGGGATGTGTACAGGACTCTGGATTTTCCGCAAATCGTCATCGCTAATCTTGACTATAGAAATTTCTTATTATCGTCTTTCCATAGGAATCGTCTCGATCGTATCTCACTGTAACGGAAAGTATAGAGAGTCCAGGGACGTTAAATCTTATATACAACACTACATTACTTCTCTTCATCTGTCACCATAAATAGAATCGTCGTTAGTGAATGAGAAACACTTCTCCTTCTATTATACAAAAACAGAACGTTTCACTCATCTTAACGTTATTTTTTTTTTATTTTCTAACGCGCAGAGACGCACATTCGCGGCAATACGAATAAAGCTAAGCTTCTTAAGTATAAAAAATTATATCACATCAACTCCTTTTATAGGAAATTATGAATGAATTAAATACTTTGGTATTTTTTTGTTTAAAAAAATAGATAATATTTTAGTTTTTTTAATTTTTAAGTAAACAAATAATTAACGGAAGCCGACGCTGCGAAAAGACGAGGTGGATTTTCTTTTAAAGGTGTGTAATAAGAAAAAAAAATAACATTAAATTATAACGATAAATAAGAGTTTTGACTTTTTAATTAGGTAGTTATTTTGAATGGAATCATTTTCTTTTTTAAAATTTAGTCTCCCCAAAAATTACATTTTCTTTAATAAATCATTTTTTAGGGGTAACTAAATAAAAAAACAAGCAACGTCACTACCTTTTTAGTTGCGGGCTTACGCCCAATTCATGATAGTGTTCGATGAAGCACTAGCGTCTAAGGTCGAAAAAATATAGGAAGAAATTTATAATTTTCCTAGCGTGACGTTTAATAATATTGCTCTAATTAAAAACTTATTCTCCATTCGCGTTCTTCTTATTACTATCTTACTTAGGACTACTCGCACGCGCGCTACCATCGCTATAGAAAATTAGAGGATAGAAATCCCCTAAAAGGTTTGAATAGTCAATGCTGTGCATTATATATCTCGCAGGTATTTATCCTTAGGACCGTCACGACGGGGTTTATTATCTATGCGCCTCTTGCTAACGTGTACTATTAATTTTCCTGCGCTGAATTTTCTTAATTTTCTTCCGAGCTTATAGATTGATCTACTTCAATTATTGTTCAATGTGTCCACTTCTTGTCTCTAGTCACATGCGTCTACCTATCATTTTTATTATCCTCTGCGGTACACCTTTTGCTGGTATATTTTATACTTATCGCTTATAGAATCGTTTCAACTTCAGTTATGGAGTTATTCTTAAGATCGGCGTTTCCCTTTATATGTGTAACTAATTATAGTGCCTCATTTGAATTTTTTTATTTATAAAATCCAACTCCTTATTTTAACCTCTCTGACGGGTGAATCAACGGAAAGAATAATTGAGTACTATCTATTTAATGGTGCGGTATCTTGTTGATTCGTAAGAGAAAGAAATAACATTTAGCATCACCGCGAAAAGTTGAAAATATTTGTGGAACAGTGAATTAGTTCCTTCCCAGATAACTAGTTTGACGATCATATGCGGGAAAGAAAAACAATCGAGAAGCTCGCTTTAGGAACAGAGAACATATTTCTTGATTAACTTACTAACATCGCTCCAGAGGAAGAAGCATATACTAAAGCTAGACTTTATTTCGTGTTCCTCCAGATATCAAACAGTACATAAAGGGCAGCGCTATAATGAAACAATCTTGTGAGAGTTTTACGTTAATATTTAAAAATGATTCGTGTCCTTCCCTAAGGCATTTAATCCTGGTCGCCCGAAAAATAAAGATGCGACCATGTACTTTTTTCTATACTTCTTACATCCCCAAGAATCTCATGAGGCAGTGAAATATTTGTTTCGTTTCTCATTTAAGCGATTTTATTTTAGTACGGTAAAAGCACTCTCAAAAAAACAATTATTAGGAATTACTATAGGTAACACAGGAATTGATATTCAGATAGTCACACATTATATATAATTGTGTCTTTTTCCCCCGCCTTTTCTGTAAACTATACTTTTTTATCTCGAATATAATAGTTTATTTAGATACAGATATATGATTATGGAGCAATTTATCTATTACTCTTAGATTAATTTTCACTCTTGCTTTTTGCGCCTGAGGACGTTTTTAATGATCGAAACTAATATCGGTGTAAACCTCATCGGTATGTTATTGTACTAAACTTTGTATTACGAAAGTTTTTTGTTAACGGGCGTGAGCCCATTGCGCGTGCATTGTTAGCAAAGTGTCGCCCAAAAAGGACACAGACAGTTCTCCGTTAGGAGACTAAACCTCCGGCTTGTGGTATTGTGATTATATCTTCTGATTAATTAACTATCTAAAGACTTTTAAAAATGGATATTATGTCGCGTTATATTTATTTTATTAATTAATGATATTACTCAACAATATTCTAATATATATTACAGTCAGTCTGAGTTATGCATTAACGAACCACTTAGTATTAATTAGATAATTTTAGATAAACTATATATAAAATAATAGAATATTATATGTACCTACCTTTATTTATTTAAGTTATGGATACAAAAAATAAGCAACAAGACGCATTATGACACTATTGATATAGATAATTATGTTTACTCATCATATTATATATAATATATATGAGTATCTTATTACATACCCTCATACAGTACTCACTACATATATATTACTCCTGAGTAGATATTATTAATATATGTCATAATAATAGGAATTAATAGAGTTTTATACTTTTCTTATAGTATAGTGGTATAATAAATACATTGATATATAATACTATATACGCGTATTATATTAGTCATGTATATATATATATATATTATTATATATATTCAGATTTGGATCGAGTAAATAAATTTTTTTCATAGAAAAAAGCTACTCGCGTCGTGCTGTGAACCTTGGGGGTTCGTCGTACGATCTGCGATAATAGATCAACTTCAAAAGACATTTGATACAGACGATGTCAAAAACATGTTCTTTCGAATCTCTAGACTTTTATGAGAGGTAAGTTTGATAAGATAAACCTACAGCAACCCCTCACACTTGATACGACATTAGAGAAGTATAGAAAAGCGAGAAAAACTCCTTAACGGACATTTTTGAACTATTCTAGGGATACGGTTCTCATCGTGGACGTAAAAGCTCGAATACTACACTTTTTTTATGCTAGCATATTAATATAATTGGAAGATAAATAATAGGTAGTTTGTTAAAAAGTGAAAAATTTTAAATCATTTTATCTAGCTTTTTATTTTTTATAAATAACTGACGTCAAGTCAGCATAGCGAGCATCCCTGCGCATCGCTCAGGCTGAGGTGCACGGGTGTATCGACTAGTTAGCAGCAAATACATACCGCACCTTTTTAGAGAATCCTTCGATTTTTCCAAGAGGGATTACGAGAAGTGGAAATGCCAAAAAATTTAATTAACGAAAGATAATTCGAGTGCGTGCTATACGCATTTATATTAAAAAATATTATCTTTTCAAGGACTTGCTATTACAATATAATCCATGATCGTACTTGATCAATTTACAAATTCATTTATCAAGTACTTATACTCCTGCAAGAAGAAAAATATTTCCAGATAATCGATAAACGTCGGTCCCGAGAAGTTTGATATATCATTCTTGATACACGTTCTGGCATATTACTTATATCAAACGAGTAATATGCAAGTCAACGGATGACACCGAGATAAAGTTTCTCTTCTATCAGAATCGTTTTTTTAAACTTTAGGTAATTGCCAGATGTGAATTATATTACAATTGCGGATTCAGTAAAACCAACATAAATGCCATTTATTCTATTCACATCGCCTACGCGACCCTACTGACCTTGAACGTTTGGACCATCATACATGATATCGTTCGAATTCGATCGACTGACTGCTGCTGTAAATCCTTTTTGAACACGATGAAGAAATTGAACGCGTGACGAGCATTTGACAAGTTGTGAACTCTTTCGAATAGTTCATGACGAGAAAGCTTTTAAAATTAATCCGATTTTAACGGATTTTTTATTAAAAGGACAACGATTAAAAAACCACATAACAATTCTTCGAACAGACCTACGCAAGACTCTTCAATAAAAACATCGGTCTGACTAACTTTCTAGGAGCAGCGAGTACGCCAGCGAGTAACTTCTCGAAATGGTGAAAATATTTCCATTTTCTTTCCAAGATTATTCACGTTAAACCCTAACGTGCAAATGTCGCCAAATTTTTTTAAAGAGAACTCCTAGAATCGAATGCGACCAGAACGCCATGTATTAGAGGTACCAAGCTTACGCCTAGAAATTTGCAAGCGGGGAGCGCGCTTCCTTCACGTTAGATATTTGTATGGTGTTATTCTCAAAAAAAAAATAAATAAATGAAACATTACCAGCAGAGTGATTTAATCCGTCGAACGAGATTTGGGTGCATTTTCCAACGGCGGTTCTATTACATCCATCTATTACATGTAATTGTGGCATGTATCAAGTGGTAAAATTTCTATTTACTCTGATAGCTTAATTTTAAAAAAAAAAATTCGGTATAGCTTAAGACCAGCACCCACCCTTTCAACTGGATCATTCAACGATTAGCGAAATAGAGGGAATCTAATAGTTCACTAATTACCTCTATGGAAAACTAAAAGGTTCGACATTAAAAGGAGGTATTAGCAGTTGATTTTTGCCATACTACTAGGAATAGAAAAATTATTCTCCAATATTACAACCGTACCCTTTTTTGTCGACGTATGCCGGGGCGAAATTTTAGAGAGGAGTCTCGTTAGTACTAGGATGAGTAAAATCATGGCCGCGATAACGTTTAAAGAACTAGTAATATTCAAAGTTGTGGAAGTCGAAAGAGTTCGAAGAATAATTGGAATGAGGGAAATGCAACTCGAGAATTAAGGATCCTCTATAATCCTTAAATTTACGGGACAGAGACAGACGGTGGAGTAAAGAAGCAATGGAAGAAGAAGAAGAAGAAGAATAATGTTCGGTACGGTTGAAGGATATGACACCTCACAAGAAACAACGAACACGAATTCTCTGAATGGACGTATAAAATATGTTAGCACCAATTTTCTTATACGAATTTCGCGATAGCGAGAGGATAAATGTGCGATTGTGTCTCCTGTGTGGATCGATTCATTACGTTATGCTGTTTTTAATGTTCTACCTTTTCGACAGAAGACGACTATTTTATTTATTCCATGATTGCGACTATATTGGAGAACGATGCTCCTCATCTTATATTTGTCATTCAAATCACACGAAATTACAAAAAAAAATAATCGATTCTTGGGATATGAATTTGTTTAGAATCAATATAAGAAGAGCGATTAGAAAAAGCGACGGTTTCCTCCAATTGACAATAGGAGATGTCTGTGAGTTTAACACTATCCTTCGAAGAAATGAAAAGTTTAGTACGACTTCCTTTCCTTCCCAATTTGAAAATGTGTACAGTTTAAAGCTGGTGGTGGATGAATTTTACCAAACTCCCGATGAAGCCAAATATTTAAGTATGAACATCGCCAAAACTTTCCCAAATTTGACGAATTTAGAAATCAGGCGCAAAAATTATTTATATTTGACTGCCCTTAAACAC
>JABUQX010082791.1:20000-55377 GCA_015478945.1 Trachelipus rathkii | reverse complement strand
ACAGGAGGAGAGCTTGATGAGAGGTATTATTTCCGAATAAGTATTTTATATTTACTACGCTCCTCTGCTATACAATAAGTATTACTCTATTTAGTGAATTAAATATCTTACTTATCAATAATCTCTGTAATCTTCTTGATATTGTAGTCCTCTTTCAATATATCGCAGCATCTGAGGTGATTCTCACCTTATCATTTTCTTTATTTATTACGCAGATATAATGATTCTTATTGTGGGCAATAATTATCTTTATAATCTCTCATTTTATGAGGTCCTATCTTTATCCTTTTCTTTTATTATCTTAAAGTCATCTTACTATTCATATTTGTGTGTTTGTGTGTTTGTTTCTTAGAAGCTGTCTTGCAATATTGATTGTAATTTTTGTTCAGATGATATAAGCCGGTGGGTCATTGTTGATTTACGAAAACTCCAAATACAACTATACACTTAGAGAGATCTCGTCTTGTTTCATAAAAATGTACGGTATTTATCTTGGAATACTCTGGTAATCTACTATTCATCCAGTCTATTAGTTTACGAAAGATTTCTGATCAATAATATTGCTAAATTTTTTTCTTCTCGACTACATCTTCTCCTCGATCTCTCCTTTTTTTTATTTTGTTATCTCTCTTTAGAAACCCTCATGCTCAAAGTATTATGAGAGTGGTTTCCCTATAAGCCTCTCTTCATATGGTGATCCGAATGTTTTACTTCCTGTGATGACGCAAGCGTGCCAAAATAAAAACAAATAATAAATTGAGAAAATAAAAAAAATAGTAAATAAAAAATCTGATTACTTCTATCATATATTAGGGTGTAATCATTGTCTCTGAGAGTGTGAAAACTAAACGGGCGTAATACTTATAATTGTTTATAAACCAATATCGAAAAATTTTTTGCCTAGTGCTATTCGGAGTGCGTTGTATCAATTCCGCTGTATATATAATATAGCATAATATACACCCGTTGTGTTACACGCACTATCTAACCTGACTGACTTAAATATACTAGCCCTAGTCCGCAGCGCCTATGACTACTAGCACCCCCGTCCAGCTGACCGTCAGCTAAGCTCATCTATACATGATCCGCCTAGATGCCCCACGCTCAGCCGAAGCCGGGCCGCCTCACCGCTAAGCTAACTCATATACTACAAGGCACTCAACGATACTACATAGCAGCATCCAACAGCCTATTCTTTCTATCTTATCTTTTCTATAATCTTATATCTCTTCATATACTATTCTCTATATTATTAATCTTATTATTATATCTTATCTTATCTTATATACTTTTCACTAATATCTATATAATCTATATCTTTCCTTCTCGTGTCTCTGCTGTAAAATATAATATTTTAATTAAAAAATAACTTATTATATATCTCATATCTCATATTATTACTATCCTCTCTATATATATGATTTATATACTATTATATCTATTATATAATATTATCTTATTATATATTTTATATTTCTTATTTAATATATATTATCTATATAATATATACTATTTATGAACTTACACACTTACAGCAAAATCGCAATTATATATATTACTTTTATGAATTCTAAGCGTTAATCTAGCTAAAGTCCTTTTATTTAACCAGAAACGTAAAAAAAACCAAATAAAATATAAAAAATAAAATAAAAATAAAAAGTAAGTTTTTTTTATAAAATATGTATAATTAATATAATTATCTATTTATTGATATTTCTACGTGTATAAATTCTTTATTTATATTGTTTATATATTTTTTTTTTGTTTATGTTTAATGATATTTTCTTTAATAACTTTATTGAACATAAAAATATTGAGTTTATTATCGCTTATTATTGATTTTATATTCTTATTTTAGATTTGTTGTTCGTGTGTCTTCTCGTTGTTATTTCTTTTATGTTTGATCGATATACATGTCGTGGGGTCACTTTTCTATTTATCCTCTCCTTCTTGCTTTTCTGTATTGACTTCTATTGTATTTTATAATTTCTTTATTTTTTTTATCTTCTTATTTTATCTATTTGTCTTCTATCTCTCTCTTCTTCCTTTCTCTCTCTCTTCTTCATGGTTTCCTTGAACTTTCATATTTTTTAGGGGGCCTTTTCGCAGCCGAGAAGACCTCCGACCCTGATATCTTACTCTAGGGTTATTTCGCTTTATAGTTATATTAATTCATAAAACGTACTTTACATATAATGTATTCGTTCTTGTATATGCATGATTCTCAAATATGTATTTAATTAGTAATTTTCTCCTTAAGTATAATACTCTATTTGTAGAATAAAGTTTATAAGCAGTTTTCAGATTTTTAATTGCTTTTTATATATAATTATATCTATCCTTATACTATTATATATCTTTATGTATTATATCTTTATATTATCTATTATTTATATATCTTAATAAATAATTAATCTATTACTTATTATAATTAATATTATGTGGCGTCTCTAACGGCTTTTTTTTTAACGGTAGGGGGCCCATGAAACACTAACACTGTATTTTTTACTCTATCTTACTATAATATTCTATTCTTTAATTATCTATATAATTAATTCATAATATTAATAACAATAATAATAATATATATATATAATAATATAATACAATTATATTCATAATTAATCTCTAAATATATATGTTTTTAAGGACTGGTTACATAGTATACTTAATATACAATCATCATGTGCCTGTTATTTTCTGCTCTCTGAACCTCTTTATTGCAAAACAAGTTTTTCTCTTTTCACTTTTATCAAATGAATAACATTTATGTGTTTTAGGTTGACTTGTATCTCCAAGCTTGGGGGGGACTATCTACCTGGAGTATCACTGTGACGTAGACCGGTTTAAGGCATCTGCCCCCTCCTGGTCTTTGTCATATGGCTTTAGTGTGTTTTATAAGTTCGCTTAGCTCGAAAAATAAATGTTATTCATAGGTATACGGTTTTACTACACACAATCTGATTGATCTTTATTCTAATAAATCAATTTTTTAAGAATCTGTTAAACTCAACTATTACCTGGATTTTTAGCAACTTTGAGAGGCTGTAACTTTTTTCCTAAAGAGTAGCCCCGATTTCCGTTATTTCATATTCTTTTTTTAATAGTATATCCTAGCAACTTTCTTTTACTAAATAATATGGTAATTTTCATAATTCTAACCCAAATATGATCATGCAGAATCACTCCTGAAGTCACATCCTTGGATCTACTAACAAATAATTTCGTAGTTCTACCCAACTCAGAGGATAAAATAACTGTAGCTAAGAATCATGGTATCATACATATCATACAAGATATAAATTAATCGTACTTGTTATTATGTCATAACAATACCAGTTCTCTATGTCTTAATGATCTCGGTACTGTATACTAAAAACCGCCAATTAGTCAAAATTATGAAACTCCAACATTATCCTCCATCCATATACTCACATATCCATATCCCCTATCCAAAATTTATCCCATCATCTATTAAGGTAATTTTGCCCTTCTCACCCTAATAAACCTGATTCGTCGGGCACTAATTCCATAAACGCATCAATTTTATCCCGACCTTCTGAGAGACAATCAGTTTAAGCTACTACCGGCTTTCAAAACTTTAATGTGTGCTTGCCGATTCGTGGCTTTGGGTACTCGCGTGTGACTACTTTTGTTCCAATCGTTCTCTGATCTTACTCGTTTTTCTTCAAGTATTGCATCTCAAGGGCTAGCTTAGTACTTTTCCCGGGTAATTCTACTTAAATCGTTACGATTCGCGTGATTTCATCTCACCTTAGTCGTTGTGCTTACACTTGTAGGATATATGTTCGAGTCATCAATTTCGCTCGACAGAAATAGATTGCTACGCTCTGAGCTGATTTTCCGAGGACTTGTCTGCGCGCAAGTGAGCGATATCTCCATTACCCTTCGAGTATTATCCGCTCAAGATTTAGCAGTAAGTAGCTTCGCTAGTAGGACCCAGTTCGCAGTGGTACAGTAGATCACGTCACATAACTTCACATATTGGGAGCTTGTGATTTGTCTATCATACATATTCACTTATCTATCTGTCACTATTTGTATTTAGAACGAGATTGGTCCGAAAAAATTCTCTTTGAAATTTGTTTATTTGGCTCTCCTGACGTTTTCAATAAACTCGTGTAAAATCTAAAACTATTAAACAAATACTTTTATTTATCAAAATCGTGTTCATATTACATACAATTTTTTCTGGAAAAAATGACCAGTACAATATTTAATATGATTTTGCTTGAAGTTGGGGGTTTGATATAGAATCACTATATCTAGCTGCGTTCCAGATAAGCCGCGATGTGGCATGCCCGTTTGCGCATCTTCTATGCAACTAGTTAAATGCTCACAGTTCTCAAGGCGTCCGTATTTGTTAAATCTCTTCGTATTTACGGGAATTATAACTAAACTGGAGCGGACTCGCGGAAAGATTTTCTTCTAATGTTTAATAACAATAATCATTTAATTACAAAACATTTAAATGCTGACAATCAAAATTTTCTTTTAATATTTTTAGTCAAGCTCTTGGACTTATATGCAACACAGAGTCACTGTATAATACCACATCGACTGCAGTTTCGCATCGGCCACGATTGCATAAAATATTAGAGTGATATATCCCCGCAAGCATGATCAGTCTTCTGTTATTCTTGTTTCCCTTGCTTGTTAGCTATCTGTCTCTTATCTCACTTCTGAGAGTTGTTCACCTTGGACCTTTTCGATCGGTGCGGTGTGCGGCATTCAGTTAATAATTCTTTCCCTGTCGCACAATTTCTCTCCTTCGTTTCTTCCTACATCGCCTTATGGTATAGACTCTTGTTATATTTTTTTTTCCTATAGAGTGTCGGTATACGCGTGTATGCTTCAGGAGAATTATCTTCTTCTAGCTCTTATATATATCGTGGTTTGCAACCTTCGGTTCGTGCATACAGTCTGTGCATCTAGTCCATCATCCAGTCTAAAATTATTTTAACATGTTGTTTATATACCTCCTAGAAGTACGAATATAGCTTAATTTCATACTTTCATGGTGAACGATCTGTAAAGTTAAAAATAACACGAAAGATGTACCTATTATACTATATCTCAGCAATTGTGTGATAATATTCATATTCATCTTCTTTCAATACTATGCGAAAAATTATAATCGACTTTCACTATTTTTTCCTTACGGACTATAATATATAATCTCTAATATTTTTCTGTCTCAATATCTGACACAGTAATTAACATCAGTTATTCATTATATTTACTCACGTAGGTCAGATAGATAAAATAATTTGGCTTTTATGTAATTCATTTTAATTAAAGGAGCTTCTCAGTTTTCGTTAATCTTGCGTACGTATATATCCTGAAATTGAATGCGTGACCGTTCATACTAGTGTAACGTGGGTTTGCGTTAATCTAATGTCTTTTATATTCACTGTCGTCGAGCGACTGTCACTTAGCTGCGCGTATTCATTTTACACGAATATTCTGGTGATATATATGAGTGTTTCCCTCCTAGCTCTGTCACTCTGTGATATGATTATTTGTTTGAATGATAAAATTTACAAGGACAACAGGATTGGGACTAAGTCTTTTAATATTCTATTTATATTTTTCTATGGACCTTCACTAACCATAGGTATAGTACCATATGAAGCTACGGGCTGAGCTCTTTCCCTTTATCCTACTTATAACTCAGTGATACTAATTTCTTATTATAAGTGTGAGTATGATGTAGTATATTCTTTGTTTCTATTGATTACTCTATTCCTAGAGTATGTGTCAATAGCTGATTCACGTTAATCTAGTATATATATATAATATATTATTTCTCATATTCTTGCGATTATATGGTGATATTTTTACCTACTTTAGTTTAAATCTAAATTATCTGTTTATATCCTACTATTGCGTGTAATTCCTTATCGCAGTGACGCTGTATCTCTGAAGATTCTAAGGCAATATATGGGATACTATTACTTATTTACATCTGCAAACTAGTCAACATATTCATTAGTTTCACAAATACGCTAAATATCTACTGCTCAATTCATAGTTAGTGTGTTTTACTTATAGTTTTTGAGAAGGTATCCGTCTCTTCTACGTGCTGACACACAATCCTACTCTCTAACACCCATGCTTTGCCCTCTCATCTATATAAGTATAACTAGTGACCTTTGATCCTTATATTTTTGTGTATTCTTCAATGAATTAAGTGAAGCCGCTTGATTGCACGTTAAATAGTTACTCCATTAATTCGTAGCTTCTTTCTAACAATATAATAATTTACATCAGTCTCTATATTTCTAGATAACAAAAAATATGTATATCACTGTGTATATATCTCCTCATGTGATTAACTAATCAAGGACAGAATATTCATTTTTTGTTGTGACAAAATTTCAATTTCTCAATAAAGTTACAGTCACTATATCTATGACAGATTAAACGTTCTTCTGATAATAATTTTATTTGATCTAGCCGTCAAAAATTTCAAAACTTGTTCGTGAGGTAAATATGTTAATAACTCATAATATCATATCTTAATATATATAATATATATATATATATATATATCTCTTATATATATATATGTAATCTTCTCTTTATATATATCTATATCTCTTTCATCTTATTATAATTATTACTCTTATTATACTTACTTATATATATATATATATATTCTCATCTACTATTTTATATCTATATAATATATATATTAATCTATATATACTATATATATTATATTATTATCTTATATAATATATATATATAACTTTATTATTAATTATATATATTTAAAAAAATCATCATAAATTCTCTTATAATTTCTAAACCATTTATATACTTAATCATATTATTATATTATCATATTACTTATATATATATTTGTTCTTTTTTCGCTCTTATCATTTTGTGAGATATATTTTAACCTCCTTCTTTAGGGGGTCTATTCGAGCCGATCGGGGGATCGACAGGGGTGTGAGATCGTTTCTAGTACCCCGGATGGCGGACTGGTGGAGGAACCCCGCTGACACCCTCTCAATAAGATCCATAAGATGCTCGGGTGGTTTCCCGGAAGACCATCCTCCCGCGTGGGCGTGTTAGATTATGTCCCCTACCCTGTTAGTCCTAACACTGAGGCCGAGAAACCCGAACTCCTGACAATCGGGGCGGACTCTCACACCGTGTAATTCGTTTAGGAGATATACCCCAAACAACAATAAATCTCCAAACATAGATTTTTTTGGGTGACATTTATTAGCAACAATCTATTCGTATCTCATTAATACTCTCATACAACATTTGTGTTTATTTAGTACTACGACAACTTCAATGTTATACTTCTTATATATATATCATTCTATCTTCTATATATTCATATATATACTTACTATATATATATTAATAATCTCATATCTATTTTATATATATTTATTAAATAGCTATATGCCTATACATATATATAGATATAACCCCCATCAATACGGTCATCCCTTATATATAATTGACCCGTACTACCTCATGATAATATACTATCTATAATCTTCTCTCTTCATCTATAATATTAATCACATACTTCAATATATATTTAATTATATATTCATATATGACGTAAAGTCGTAAATTTAATCGCACTCTTATGATCTGTCACAGTCAATACGGATGACCCATGAAGATAGTTCTTACGACGTTGGAACTAATGACGCTAACGCGCTCTCAGGTTATCTCTCTACATATACCGAACGAAGCTCCTTTTGAATGTAAATCTTCTACGAATATATGTTCCGGCACATTTTATTCCTGTATATAATTTTATCCTTTTGAATTGTAAATAAATTCATATACTGTTTTATTACGTTTTCGTGTGGGCATACAGTTCTTAATTCTATAATGCAATTAATTTATTAAAAAAAATTCTTTCTCATTTCCTCATTTCTTAAAAAAAATAAAATGACTCAATATAGAATATATTAAAAATATATATGACTTTTCAGAAATAAATTTTGCTAAAATACAAAGCAATTTAAATATGTATTTTTCATTTTTATTGGCGGGAAATTTGACTGGCAAGGTCACACTGCACACACATAACACACACATCCTCACCACTACCACACACATAACATCACACATATATCTTTCTTCTTTCTATCATAATTTATCGTTTCATACTGTCTCACACATACAACACACAAACGCTCACACTTCATTTCTTTTGTAAAAAATCCTCCACACTATATATAAATTAATATCTCTACTCTGGTATAATCGTATATATAGAAAATCTATCTTATTATCTATCTCTTTATTATATATATATATTATATTAATATACTCTATATATATCTAATTCTTATTAATCTCTATTTATATCTATATCTTATAGTCTTATTTATATTATTCGTTTATTAAGTTATATCATTATATATCTATCTATTCTATATTATATATTTTATTTTCATATTTACTATTTTTCTTTTTTCAGTTTAGTTCATTTTTAGTTTTTATAATATTATTTTAAGTATTTTATTTCACTATTATACCTTACATATTTTACCTTATCACCTTTCACTACACTTACTTTATTTAATTTATTTATTTCACGTTCGACGAGCATTTTAATATATACCTTTATTTCATTATTATAGTATATATATTCTATATATTCCCTTTACTATATATACACAAACATACCAGATACGATAAGATAGATAAGGGAAATTAGCAGACGAAATTGCCAGATCGGTACTTCAAAATCCGAAATTTCAACGACCTATTTTTCTTTAAAAGAAAGCCACGTCTTCGATTGTCTAGTCTAAATGTAAGCAAACTTTGTGACTGGTTCAATTACCTATATCATACATCATCTCATTCTCCTTTTTAAATTGGCCTAAGCTTTTATCTCTATTTTGTGTGAGTTCTTCGATACTATTAATATACCTATTTATAAATATTTGTAGAAATAATATTTTAATCATTCTTTTCTTCTTCTCTAATAAATTTTCTTTTCTACTTTTTGAAATAGAATCCTACTGACTACTAATTTTGTGATTATAAAAATAATAACTTTAAACGAACGCCATATTTAAAATTTCGCTCTTACTTTTTTGTAAGACGGTCAAATTTGGTCCCGTCGAAATAATATATATCGTCACATCACATCACACACACATCACATCTCACACTCAAACATTATCTTCTTTTCTCTAACACAACACCACATAAACTCACAAACACAGTCTCTCCTTGATATCACGCGGCTGCTCGTTCTCCTTTCTTTTCGTTGGCACGTCTTGCTCAGCACTACAGTCGGAAAAAGTATATAAACGAGGATTTGAAATCCGAGTTTGCATCTCTTTTAGCTTAGAATGAGCACTTTTCACTGCACCATCATCTGTGTTGCCGTGTATTTTTTATTCTGGGGCGTGACTTTTTGTGTTGATTAGATATTTTGAGCATGCTTTTCTGCTCTCCGTTATTAAGTGTTCGCTGTGAGTAGATGTATATTGTTGTTGTGATGCAATTTTTTGTGCTATCTCTTCTGTATCGTTTTGTTGTATAGTCTTTTTAACATGGCGTACTCTGCGTGATTTTTTGGATGAATGCGGTGTTTCGTCTTTCTCCAGTGCTAACTTGCCCAGCCGTGAGTGGGGCACGGCTTGACGCCGATTGAGAGCAGAACATCTGCCCACTGCCTGCCCTGCCTGCCTATTATCTTGAATACATTATCAAATAAGCAGATATTATTTCATTCTCCTCGGGCATCTGCCATAATTTTGAGTGTACATCTCTATTCATCGCAAAGTAAGGGTGAAACTGTTAGTTCCTGCGTGTGATATAAGTCGCACATTAACCTACTCAATACGGTACCTTAGCGATCGCTAGCCTGAGACGTGAGCATTCTCCATTTAACACCTGTTTTTGTAATACTTGAGCTGTGTGCACACACCGTGCAGATAGTGCGTCTGAGAACTTATGCAACGCTGAGAGTTGGTGTGACTACACACTCACTTTGTTCTTGTGTATGTGTGTCTATCTCTTCTCATGCTATGCGTCTGGAATTCGGCTTACGTTAAGTGCCCCACGGTGACTTCGGTGCATCGTACCTCTATGTGCCTCCTTCCAGGCTGTCCATCTCGCCGATGTCATTCCGTCATACGTCCAAAGCTGCAATACTGAGTATCTACAACGATCTCTGTATTTCAGTGCTCGTCAGAGACTAACGCGCTGCGTGAATTTCTGGAGCTCAAGTGAGCCAACACATTGTGACTCGTTGTGAAGTGACACTGTGTTCCATTTATCCGTATCGCTGATCTGGTGTATGAGTGTAATTTGGAAACTGATTTTACTAATTTATGTGTCATCCTTGGCTTTTTTGCCGTGTGTTGTCTCGTGTTTTTTTTTAGCATTTTACTTCGCGCTGACTGCCGGGCATATTCGCCCGGTCACGACGGTAGAGACACTTTACCGATTGCGCGCCTTGCCGGATCGCCGTCCGGACGCAATCCATAGCCGTGTACCTGCCACCGCTGACCACGACGAGTTGACTAAACTTGGATTCTTCTCTACAGACATAAGCTGTACAGCGGAGTTCTCTCACGTCACATAGATTGTCTTACTGTCAAGGAATGGTGCATAGGTAGCTTGAGACGTTAGTTGTTTTGTAGATGCAAGATGTCGGCTCCGGGGCCATACAAACAAGCTAATAGGCCTGGGCGCAGCTGATTTATGACGGCCGTGGAGGCACCATTTTTTTCTATCTTTCTTTCTCTTTAAAGAAAATTTATATTTTGCAATCTCCAGCTATAGACAATAAGTTCATATATCCGATCCCTAAATGATTCATCTTCTATACTCTTACTATTTATCTAAATATTTAGTCTTTTTCCATCCCTCTTCTTCCTAACACAACTCATTGTACCATTATAATTAGTGTATAATTACAACTTCATTACAATTAATATAACTATAATTATAATAACAAATATATATATTACTATATATAATATATATATCATATTATATTATATTACTATTCTCTCTTCTCTTTCTCTCTCTTCTATTCTATATCCTTATATCAAGTTTCACAAGTCATATCTTCTTCTCTCTTCTCTCTCTTTTCTCTTATATCTTCTTTCTCTATTCTTCTACCTTATTCCTCTCTCCTATCTCTACCTTATCTCTCTTCTCATTCTTACTTTCTTTCTTTATACTTCTTCTCTTTCCTTATCTCTCTTTCTATCTTACATCTTATCTCTTCTATCTATCTCTCCCACTCTCCATCCTATCAATCCCTTACTCTTTTCTCTCTTTTCTTCTTTTATCTCTCTCTCTTCTCTCTTTCTATTCTCTCTCTCTTCTCTCTTCTTTTTTGCGGCCCATTTCCGCCCAGCAGCCCATTTGTTCCATGCTTCCACCACCATTTGCCCTACTTTTCCCTGTTTTTTTCCGTCTCTTTTTTCTGCGCCGCCATATTGGGTTTCTGCACTGGGCCTCTTATTCTTCTTCTTAATATTAAAACTTTAATTAATTCTATTATTATTCTTCTTCTTATTCTTCTATTCTTCTTCTTCTTTCTTCTTATTATTTCTTCTTATTTTCTCTTTCTGGTGCAAAATTATCAATTCTCTTAATATTCTTTTTCTTATTTTATTCTAATTTCTTATTCTAATTCATATTATTTTATTATATTTTATTTCTTTCATTTTTCTATTTCATTATTTTATTTTCTTATTATTCTTACTTTTATTTTTTTCTTTTCTTATATTATTCTTCTTCTTATTTTCTTAATTCTTATAATTATTATTATTAATTAATTTCTATCATTATTAATTCTTCATTATTATTATTGTTATTATTCTATTCTCAATTTTATTAATTATTATTTTATTCTTTTAAATTACTATTATTTTTTTATTCATTCTTCTTAATGATCCTATTTTATTATTATTATTATTATATTGCTGTAATTCAAAGAGAAATGAATCCTCCCTGATACAAGATAATTTAAAATTGCAAGATAGGACACAAATAAATATGTAGTTTTGGTCCTTTGGGCAAAAACTGTAATTTCTTTTCTCTTATACAGTAGAAGGCATGAAATAGGTATGATTCTCTCAAATTTGATTTTGCCAATCGTAGTAACATATGTAATATAATATTATATCACAAGAGAAAACGAAATATAACTCAAATGTAGCATTTATTTATTCTTAGTTTATGCAACAGAGACTTCAAAATACTCAGAAGCAGGGATGGCAATTTTGGTGATTTTTTTGATTTTTTTTAAAAAAATCAATTTGTGATTTTTTTTGATTTTTTTATTTTTTTTATTTTTTCAGATCGTAACGTCGCGACTATATAATTTGTAATTGCAAATATTTTCGCAGTGACGTTACGAATAAAATCAAATATCAAAAAGATCAAAAATTTTTTGATTTTTTTTAAAAAAATTCAAAAAAATCACCAAAATTGCCATCCCTGCTTAGAAGTGAGTTTTTCTGGATTTACGTTTATAATTAAGTTGCTTTCGTGAATCACACCATATATATGTTTCCAATATGTTTCGTTATATGATCCTTCGTAGCGACATTTCAAAGTCAGAATATTTGATGACATCGCTTGATATCCCTTGGTGCCATGTTGTCTTAAATTAGCAAGATGGCATCAGGATATGGACTTTGAGGGAATTGCAGCCATTTTGCCCAGTTCCTGGGAGAAGGTCTCACAAGCTCTCAATAGTTTCCGGACGTTGATACTTGTGATTCCAAGCATTTCTGAATAAATATGGCTACCTTTCCAAGATATTTTTCTATTCTAAGTGGAATTTCGGAAATTTTAAAATCTATGATGCTTTTTAATTTGTGTCGACAGAAGCCGGTTTGAACCTTTGTCCTAGAGTCTTAGGGAAGAAGCTTGTAGGGCAGGATGAATGCTGAAGACTCCTTCTCCTAGACTGTGACAAACTTTTCATGAGGCAATTTTATGTGTAATGGAAGAACAAATATTTTCTGGGGTGACAGAGGTTCCATTTGACATTGTTCTTTTTCATTTTTTTTTTTTTTAAGATACATGCTTAGTGGTAACTCCATACCCTAATAAGCGCATGAGGGAGGGAGCGTAGTAAATGGTCATCCGTTTGGTTAGTGTTTCTGCGGAAGCTGCTGTCAGAGCCATAGGTATGAAAGATTAGTAAAGCCGTTGGAGACCCATCGGAAGGCACGCCTTTTTAATTTCGATCTCCATTGTGTTCTTCTATTTCAATGGCCACTTAGCAATACTTCCTGTGTGTTCCTCTTATATACCCTAAAGTATAATGGTGCCTGTTAATCTAAATAAAGTAAAAGGATCTTAAAAGTTTAAACATTTAAAAGAGGTTATTTTGAAAATTCTGATTATATTCTTAATTGAGGGAAATGATTATTTGCTGAAGATATATCCAAGCATGAATTAATCTGGCTGTGTCCATTGAACTGGCCAATCTCACCACTAACATGAAAGAAAAGCTTATATAACTTGCTGCTGAAGGAATCCTTGAAATGAAATTTCATTCGCAGAAGATTGGTTTTTTGGAGCAATATTTGATTTTTTCCGTCTCAAATACAGAACCACGATTAAAGAAAATGCTCGTGGTATATTGAAGAGGCCCTCATGTTGTGCTCAAGAGGTGCTCACAGGAAACTCATGTTTAGAATAAATTTTAGAATAAACCTATTTGTTTACAATATAACTAGACGTTTTATATGAAGTTATGTATAGATATATTATATATTATATTTATATATATATATATAATATATAATATTCTAAATATATGTAGTATATATATATATTTTCTTAAATATTATTATATATATATTATATATATTATATATTATTATATGTTATATATATATATATATTATATATATATATTTATATATATTATTATATATATATATATATATATATATATATATATTATATATACACAGACGCTACGCTCAAAGAGATGTTACACTAAAAAGATGATATTGAAATCCGACGCTACGCGTGGAACCCCCTGCAGTATCAGTGTTAGCTAATTATAATAGAGTTGCTTTTTTTATATGTTAATTTTTTTTTTTTTTTTTAAGAGATGTTCATATGTGAGGTCAAAGGGATGATTCCGGTGTTTCCGCTGAGGCCGAGAGACTGACTCTTTCCATCTTTGGTTTACCCTTGGGTATTTTTAGTTAAAAAAACTGTTATTGGCATTTGACGCTCTAATTTTATATAAATGAAAAAAAATCGATTAATTAACAGTAATAAGAGAGTTAAATCTTTTTTAAAGGAAATTTCTATTATATATAATATAATATTATTTATATATTATATATATTTATTATATATATATTATATATATATATATATATATATTTAATATATATATATAATATAATATATATTTATATAATATATATGAAAAGATTTGGGCCTTTTTGTTTTTTTTCTTCAGTTTTTTGAATTTGCCGCAGTTAGTGTTTTTTTATATATTTGTATACCCTGCACTACCCTATTCAAAAAGGATCTCTCTTACAAGAGTCATTTAGAAAAATATTATTTATAATGAATGATTTAAATAGTTTAGAAGATTATTATTATCCATAATATTATTTTTCATTAAATAATCACATATTTTTGTTCTTATATTGTTTTAATAATAATGACATATCTCGATTCGGTATACAGAAAAATACTTTATATAATTTATATGTGAATAAATTTATCCAGTTAAATTATAATATAATGTAAACTAAATATAAAAAAAAAATAAAAAAAACAAATTTTATTTTCATGAGTCAATCTCTCAACAGAGTGGTTGCAGTGTTTCAGATAAACTTTAATATTTGGAATCAAGCGTGATATAAAGATTATTAAAATATTATATAAAAATTATATAATAATAAATATAAAAATATATAATAAAATTAGGGGGCTCGAGGGCGATATAGGGGGAAGAGGGGTACGGAAGGTAATACTACGACCTAATTACTATAAATAGAGGAGTAGGTTCGGGAGATACCTCCTAAGGGGGTGATGATTTGTCCTAATCTCTGTCGTTCCCCGGAGGCGAGGATCCGATCTGTCATTTGCGGGTTTTCCCTTTAGTGGATATTCATTATAGTTATAACAAAATAAGAATTATGAATAGGAGTATGTGGTAGTGCTCGTTTGTAGATAGCTCGTTGTGTGGTGTGTTATGATGTGTGTGTTTTGTGTTTAATATTGCATAGATAGTTGTGTGTGTATTGATTATGAATAAATATATAGATTGATTATTTGTGATAGATTAGAAATTATTATTATATAATATAACTATACTAAAATACAAAAATACACAAAAAAACTCTACTATATATAATATTTTCCTAAAATTTCGGCCCAGCGGTAAATTGAAGAATCAGTTTTAAAGATGTAATATAAAATGAAGAGATTATCTATATAATTTAAATATTTATTTGCCTTTGTGTCGCTTAAATTGAGCATAAATGTACGTGGCAACACCTTTGTTGATATTTGGAGTACTACTTCATATTTCAATCAAATCGGCTTTTGCTATTAATATTGGCCTCTCTCAAAGTTACAAGCTAGTTTGTGCATTTTTGTCCAGGTCTGAGTGGTGTGTGTGTATAATTATTTTTCCTCGTTTTTTCCTTTTGTCTTCCATGAAGACTTACTGGTCTATTTCTCTCTTGCCTTATCTCTCTTGTTTAATGAAATAATACTGTTCTTCCTTGTTACACTCACTTTGGGTTGAGACTCGTGTTTAATGTCCTTCATCTTTACTTATGGTGATATCTAGCTTTTCTTAATCACATAGTCTCTAAGGAGGCTGTATATACACTCCCGTGTGGTCTCATAGCCATCATTTGACTCCCTTCGACCCTCTTTCTCTGCGACGTCTGACCTCTTGATCGCCGTCTCTAATCCCACATAGTGTTTTTGGCACGTGCTCCTTCCGCCCTCGCGACATCACAGTCTCACCACTGCATCTTTTCATTGTGCCCATAATACTGCTGTGCTTGGCTATTTGCCAACGTTTACCAATCGAGCACTACGGCGCACAGTGCTCATGAAGAGGGAATTCGACTCCTCCCTCAGCCAACCTTTCTTTTTGCTCTGGCGTCTTCACGCTCTCTCCTTTCCCCACGAGTTCTTTTGCGTATCTATACTTCTCTGTGAGCGCATTGTCTAGGCCTATTTCTTTTCCCGTATAAACAATCGACATGTGGTGCCCCTGTGTCTCTCATCTGATCAATGCTGGTACTACACGTATTATGGTGTGAATAGTCAGTGGACACCTAGCTCATGTAGTGACGCCTTCCTTTACGAGACTCTTCAAATTTGCGACTCAATTACGTCTTCCACTTTTCCGATTTCCTGTGTGTGGTGTGCGTTGCTTCCCACACGTTTCTTGTCCTGTACGCCAAATTTACCTACTACCTTTTTTTGTTTGCTCAAGTCTATAATCTGTCTATCTTGTGATATCCAGTTGATATTATGCTGCCACTCTCTCGTCCTTTTCACTTCTATCCTTTTCCTTGCTTTATATACTACCAAATATTTTCCTTCATTTGTTACTATTTAGTACTTTTATGAAACATTATAAATGTATTTTTTATCTATTTTCGAAAGGAATTACCCCTTAGGCCCCCCCTTTCTTTCTCTAATGTGATTCATTGCGAAAAATATGTTTTGTATTTATTCTTAATTTTTGCTTTTCTTTGTAGGACAATGATGATGAAGACGGAAGAATGAATGAATCATTCGGGAGAAGACCCGGATTGGTGTACAATGGTCGTAAATTTATATTTTCCTAGAGTATTTGCCTGTAAGTCTATTTTTATGGTATTATTTTTTTATAAAAATTTTATATATTTAATTATGTTTTTTTTTTTTTAAATCTTATTCATCTTATATATCTTCTATTTCAACCTTTCTTAATTTTATATTAATCTTCCACTCACCTTCACCCTCTGCATCCTCTATCCTATCGCCTTATATACGAATTACTTACTACAATCTTCACTACATCTTACATCTCTCCTTTCTTCTTCTTCTTCTTCTTTTCTTTTTTTCTTTATTTTTCTTCTTTATTTTATTTCTCTTATACTTATTTTTTAATACTTACTTCTTCTTCTCTCCCTATTATATCATATCTATTTTACTCCTCTCACTCTACTTACTTCATCTCCTTCTTATTCCTCATATCTCTCCATCTTCACTCATCATCTCCTCTACATCACTCCTTCATTCTCCTCCATATATCATCTTCTCTCTTATTCATATAGCCTTCTCCTAATCAATTCTCTCGCTTCTTTTCATACTCTTCTTCTCACTCTTTTCCTCAATCATATTCTCATTACTATTCATTACTTTATATCCTTCCTTACCTTCTACTCAGTAATTGTAATTAAGTATCTTTTTACGTTTAAGTCTTTAAAGTCTCGTCTTCTAATTCGTATTAATTCTTCTTATATTTTTTAATTTTCTTCTCTTTATTATCTTCTTCTTCTTATAATTTAATTATTATTTCATTCTACTATAATTCTTATTATTTAAAGTCTCAGTTTCGTCTTGTTAACTAGTTCATTAGTCTTAGTTCATTTTAAGTATTTAATCATTTTAGTATTAGTATTTATTCTTAGTCTATCGTCTTTATTATATACTATATACGTATATTACTTTTCATGTTTTATATAGTCTAGTCTTCGTCTTTACGTTCATTAAGTTATCGTTTTCGATTATATGATATATATTATATATAAGCTTACTTATTCTTCGTCGTCTTCGTTAAAACTTTCGTTATTAAGTCTCGTATTGCGTTTATTCAGTCTTCGTCTTACGTCTTGAATGTACTTAGTCTTCTTCTTCGTAATTCTTATTCATGTATCTTATTACTTTTTTTTATAATTCACTTTGTTTCATATGATCGTCCGCTTTGCAAGCTAGTACTAACAGATACTTAATTTTTAATTGTATACTATTAATATCTATCAATAATTTGTGAAATGATATTCTTCTTATTCATTCTCTAATTCTGCTTACTATTTTACAAATATGACATCATATCTTTTCTATGTCTATGACATTTCATAAATTATTCTTTGCAATATGCTGTTTTCTAACATATATTTCCTGACATTGCTTTATTTTATTTTTATAAACATGCATACTTTTGTCAACAGGTTATCTTTATTTGATGTCTTAAAATTTTGTATCCTGATTTAATTTTTTTTCTTCCTACCATCATTATATATATATAATTGGTTAAGATAACATTATATTATTAAAAAGACTTACATATATTTCATTTCTTTTTAGTGCTGTGTGCTATAAAAATACACAATAAATTTTTTATCTTTGTAATGATTAAGTTCATCAATATATAAGTAAATTATATATCGTCACTTATAAATCACCTCTTGTTACGACTTACGATATCATTATTAACAACTCATCTAGAGTGTAATACACTTGTTTCAGACAATTAGGGCTTGATTAATGACCTGTGATCTCCTTTTGCTTTTACAAGCGTGAAATACCTCTTATTCATGATTGTTCTTAATCTACGTGAGAGTGCTTTATTTTTAATAAAGGTATCTCCGTGTACAATTTCTTTCGTGAGATCACTTGATTAATCTTTGAATGTCTTTTAAAATCTTCTTTAACATCTCTAGGATTCTTTATTCCTTGAATATTGAATGCCGTGGGATATATCACTTATCATACCTACGAATCTTTAAATAATAATTCGTAGTCAGAAAAACACACTTACTTAATGGTTCATCAAAAGAGTTTTCCTTAGATGATATCATCTCTTATCCCCCTGCAGTGTACTCCTTTCTCAGAAATCAGAAAATTTATTCTACATCAGTATTCTTAAATTTTTCTCAAAATATATACCTCTATTAATTGATCTATTCAATCAATGATTATATGTGGTGTTTTTCCAGTACCTTATCGCCGCGCTGTTTAATACTCCGTCTGATGGTTCAATGTCACTAAATACTGCCAGGTACCAATAAGGCAACTATAATAACACTCGTCAATTGCTACACACACACTCAATCATCTCATCGCGTACACTCCTGACTCTATAATTGTCTGTTTTAACGAATTTTAGAACTATCAGTCAAAAAAACTTATCCGGTATAGTAAACACCGCCGCAGTGAGCGCTGCTCGCAAGTTGTGGGAAGGAGAATTGACGAGTAACCAAATGTATTTTGGCAAACAGGAGTGATTCTTCTATATTATCGCGAGAAACCTCACTTCGTATACGCTCGCTACACCATGGTATTGAAAGTAGTTATTTGAAGCAGAGGTCGCGTGTGCAGAAAGGCGAATTTGAATTCTATCTAACCTGATGAAGCAAGGTATATTTCGCCGTTCGCTCAGATCCATCACATTAATCCTCAACTGAAGAGAGTCTAGTGCATAGCTGCACATTATCTGGTGGTTCCTCAAGCCGATTATCGATTTGACCACTGAGTCCCCTCGCCGCGGCCGACGGGTCTCGAACGAGGCAATTGGTCCCGTGTATGGAGTATCGCTACTAACTCTGAAGTTATGAGGGTTTGATCATGACAAGTGACCCGACTCGACTTGCCTAGAGTGGATGACTCCGTCCTCGGTAAATCCAAACTTCAGCCTGCTTACATTACAAAGTGTCTTGTTCTAGTGCGCGGAGCGATCCCTCGTAGCGCCGCTGTGCTCGTCTCTCTCTAACATCACGTGTGACGACCGTTTTAATCATCTTTTGTGTGTCGAGCGCATTTTGAGTACTCGGTCAGTGAGCCTACACAGCGGCGACCCCCTTTGCGCTTACAGCATCTGATGGTGGGGCCACTTCGGAGCGATAGGGATTGACCACTATTTAATTACAGTAGAACTGATTCTTATTGACGGATTATTGCGGCTCACATACCTCGCCGGCGGCTGTAAACAATCTGTTGATACCGCCACTCTAATGCAGCACGTTCGTCGTCATATCGAGGTTGGTCTTCATTAGCGATCGGCAAATCTGTAGTAGCCTGTCGTCTACGAGCCTGTGCGAACGAACGTATTGCGATACTCTTTCGGTGTCGCAGTACTGATAGAGTTTTTGTAATCAACGTACTTTAATGTGCACTGAAGTAGCGCTTGGCGAATCGGGTCGGGTCACCGCGGCCCTGGGAATTTCGGAGCGACGATCTCGGTAAACGTAATGACAAATGGTTGGTGGCAGTGTGCCAAATGAAGGGAGTAACGACGATTTAGAGCGATGGAGATATTTGGGATTATGGGGAGGTGGCTCGCAGAGGAGTGCTTTATCTTCTTCTCGGGCCTCGGCTGAGAGTTCCATCTTAGCCACTCCCAATAGCTGCGACGGGCGATAACCTATTCAAACCGAGTATAAGTATCATCTGATCTATATCTAAATTTCTCAGTGCTCAGATGTTTCTTATGCCCTGCCTCCGCATAGCGCGATGAATTCAAAAATAATAGTATGTACTCAATAACTGCTTTTTTTTTTGACGTCGTTAACTGTCCGACTTTGCCGGGATCCGCATCTTCTTCTCGCATGTGCTGTCATGGTCCATCATACGCTCATTACTCGTGATACTGGTTTGAAACTTCCGTATTTATATTATAGGCTGTATGTAGTGGCTAACTGAGTGAGGTAGGATATGGATTCTCACTAATCGTAGCTCACATTATTATGTTGTGAGATTATATATATACTACTGCTAACGTTTGGCTTAAGAACAGATCCACTATCCCTCAGAATTACCGGAAATAGGCCAGGCCCTGAGCCATCTCCCGTTGAGGCAATCAACACTATCATGTCCGGCTTCGCCTACCACTATTCCATCGCGCAATTTACTCCCCAGTCAGGTGGTCAGGTCAGTCAATATATACACGATAGCCGCTGGGGTCATAAACGGTATTGAGATGATACCTGACCCTCACCATCCGTATATATATAATATATTTGATAGTTGAGCGTTAAACCTATATCTATGTGTTTATTTGATATACACCCGACTTGCTGACCCTATTAGCGAGACCCTTTGGATGCCCTATGGCCTCAACTATTATTTAATACAACCTATACGGTTTAGGGATGTAGGAATTATACATGTTTTATTAGTCTAATTTCTAAGCAAGTATTTCAATAAAGTGTCTTGCGTTTATCTCGAGTATCTTGTAGGCGAGTTATATTTGTTAGGAGTAGTATTATATTATATTGGGAATCAGTCCAGTTTTTTGATCAAGGACTATATGTTGCAAAACTGATGAATGAGTCGTCGAGTGTTATTTGGTTTGAAAGGTGAGAATTGTTAGTCACGGATATACTATTAATATATATTAATATATGACTATAATATATTATTATATATATATATTTATATATATATTTTATATATTACTTTTATTATATATTCATATATACTATATAGGCCTTTTTGTTTTAGCGACTCGTCAGGTTTTGATTTTTTTTAATATATTGTTATCCTGAATACAACAATGAAAATACTTAAAATATTTAAAGTTGAAATTTTAAATTTTTAAAATCATTATGGTTAATATTCGTTTTTAAATGAAATTTTGAAAAGTAGAACTTAGAAAACTAATTACTATTTTGGGATAGGTATAAGCTTATTTAATATGTAATAAAAAACATAGGGGGTGAGGACGGGACGTTAGGGGGACGTTTTCATAACGTAGGGGAGGGGCGGAGGACCGCGAACAATAAAGCGGGGGTTCCGAGCTTGGGGGAAATAGTTACTTGTTCGAAGGCGAGAGCAATTGCATTGCGGTTTACTTGGTTTCTTTGTTAAAAAAAAAAATTAAAACTGACGGTGTTGTAAACGAAGGTTATATATTTTTGATCATGTCGTTACCACTTAATGATTGTTAGGGTATATTAGAAATTATTTAAAAAAAAACCAAAAAAAATTCAATGAGGGAAAGTAAACTACGAAAGGTTATTTATATTATATACTTATATTATTATTTATATCATAGTTAAATTTATACTTTTTAATACTATCTCATATATAAATCTATACTTATATTATTTTATATTAGCGGTGTTTCATTAATGAATAAAACCTTATATCTTGTGTTCACCGTGTAGGTTCAATTAATACTTATATTATTAATACCATCATTTTTAATTAGGTTTGTGTATGTATTGCTAAGTATTGTTATGTGATTAGCAGCTCTCATCGGTATATCTGGTTTGTTTTAATATGCGGGTTAGATTGAGTTGCCCCGTTTTGTGCTTTTTTAAACAGTGTATTTAGAGATATTTTAAGGTTATGTGATAATATAAATTAATAAAATGCATCACATTTTTAAGATTTTTCAATGTGCCCATCAATGCTTTAGATAATTATCTAGGATATTTTGTAAAAAAAAAATAGGATTTAAAATAAGTATAGATTTATAATCCATTAATTGATTTACAATATACAGATTTTTTGGCCATTATTTTAGGTTTAATTAACTTTTTTAATGTGATAAACAATTTTTTACCTTACCTGAATCTTTTATTCTATGTGGAGTTTATTAATTATTATAATTGATAGTTATAAAATTTATTGTAGCATATTATCTACAAGGATTATTTACAAATATTATTTTTAGTTTTTTCCATTTTCTTATTATGAAATTTAATCTTAATTTTCTTGATATTAGATATAATCGATCGGTGGTGTAATTATCTTTTATTATAATTTAGATGTTTGACTGTTATATTTTATACATATGGTAGGTGTGAATAAGCAGTGTATGTAAACAGTGGGCTGTATAGTTCGTTTTATATTATAGGCTTTTTTGGTGCTGTTTAATGGTGTGTGGATATGGTAATTAGGTGTTTTTGTGTCTAGAATGGCGGTGGATGACTAGGTGTGAAATGATTGTGGGTTACATTGATAAGTCGTATTTATAGTATTGTTGAGGATATCAATGGATTGGTGAGGTGAGGATGTGGTTGAGTGGGGTTGGATTGTTCGCTTGGGTCGGGAGTGTAATTTTGTATGGTTCGTTTTATGATTGATAGTATGTTGAATTTGTTGCGAGAGGGAAGGTTTTCTACTATATTTAAAGGATGTTTTTCTCATTTGTCGTCTGAGATTTGACAATATGAAATATTTACATATAGTCTAAGTGTCTCATATATATGGTAGAAAGCTGGTTGTTGTATCTGTTAGGTTCATTGTTGAGGGTTTAGTGTTGTTGTCAATATATTTGTGATTTGCGATTTAGTATATTAGTTGTTTGATGTAAGATTAGTATGGATAATTTGTGGTAGATTGTTTTCTTGTATTTCCATAAGTGAATTTTATATCTGTGGCCTGTTACATTTTTTAGTTTTGCTTTTTCTTCTATGTACGCGTGTGGTGGTTCATTAATGGGGATTTTTATATTGGAGATCTTGCTATATGTTTTGGAGGGTTTGTATAATGACGGCATGGATGGGCGTGTTATTGTTGCCGGGTGTGAGCTCTGATTTAGTAATATTTGTTGTGTATGGAGTATATTTTTTGTTAATGCGCGTTCTGAATTCCTCGGTATTTATGTAGTTAGAAAAATAATGTTGTGTTGCTGCTATTTGTTATTATCTTCTAGGATTCATTTATGTTTCTAATGTTGTTTAATTTAGTAGCCGCTTCTTGGGAGATTGGATCGTTTTATGCTGTGTAGTCGGTAGGAACGGTAGTGTGTGAGTTAGATTGGCAGATTTTGAATCGGATTTGTTTATGAGTGCTTGTGTGATGATATCTTGTTTATTTTTCTCTATGATTCTGCTAATGCTTTATTGTTTTTTTTTTTATGTAAGCTTTTAGTTTTTTTTTTATAATATTATATTTTTATTATATTATTTTGATGGTTATAATTATTTATAATTTTATATTTTTTTATATTTTAGTTATATCTTTATAATATTTATTTTTATATAATTATTTATATTTTATATATTATATATAATTTTATATTTTATATTTTATATATTATATTATGATTATATTATTCTATATGTGTAATATATATGTATGTTTTCTGTGGTTAGATGATTATTTAGAAATGAATTAATATGATTCGATGAAGATTTAAATTTTTTGATTATAGTGGTGTTTTATTAAAATTTATGCTATTAAATAATAATTAATATAAATATATATTTTATTAAAATAGATACTTATAATAACTAAAATATGATTAAATAATTATTAAGTAAAGATATTAGGTATTATGATAAGAAGTGAGTGAGAGAGGGAGAGATAGAGAGAGTGATGTGAGGAAGAATAAATGGCGAGGAGAGAGAGAGAGAGAGATTTATTGTTTAATCTTAATTGGTAACATTGTTTAAAAATTAACATAAAAATAATAAATTTATTGTTCAAGATAACATTATTGAATGCGTATGTATTGTTCCTTTTATAGGGTTATATTTTTAATTTTTTTTATTAGGATTATAAATATCAGAAAGAATGTAAGAATAAGATGAATTAGAAATTGTAATTCTCTTATTTATTTTGATATTAACTTTTATTATAATTAATACTTTTTAATTTAATTTATTATATTATTTATATTTAAATTTATATTATTATATTTTTTAATTTTATATTAATTTTAATTTTATTTTATCTTTTATTAATTTTTAAACATAATTCCTAAATAAATGTTTTATTATATAATAGTATGTTGTTTGATTTAGATTATGTATGTTTTTATTTTATTTATTTGTAATTTTCTATATTAGATATATATTATTATTGTGATATTATTTTATTATATATATTATTTTATATATTTTATTTATATATTTATTATTACAATTGGAATTCTCTTATTACTACGTGCTTTATCAATTACCATCTTACCTTTTGTGTATATATTCATATATATAATTATATATATATATTATATAATATATATATATATATATATATATAATATATCTATATATATATTATATATAGTATATATTTATGTAATATAACATATATTTATATATATATATTATATATTATTATATATAATATATACTATATATATAATATTTATATATATAGTATATTATATATATATATATATTATATAATATTATATATGTATATATATACATATATAGTTATATATATTATATTATCTATTATATATATATATTATATTATATATATAGTTGTTAGTATTTATTATATATAATTATGCTTATTACAATTCAAGATTGGATTGTAATAGTCACATAATAACACCGAACAATTGCTTTATAAATACTATTATTAATATTTACATACATTATATTATATACTATAATATTATATATTATTAATATTATATATATTATATATTATTTATTATTATATTAATAATATATATTATATATATTATAGATATATATTACTATATATATATATATATATATATATATATATATATAATATTAATAAGTATATATTATAATATATATAATATTAATATTATATATATATAATTCAAAAACTCAACTTTGCTTTTTTCATAGCCAATTGTTTATGCAAACCTTGAATAGGCCGTGATTCATTTTAACTTTGGAATGTTTTTTTTTTCCTTCATTTATTTTAGTAGTGGAAGAAAGAAGTTTGAATTGTCGATTTCGATATTTTTTAACCATTTCTACCTTTCTGATATATGCAAATGTGTTTCTTGCTTGGTAAATCTGTTTTCATGTAAGTCATTAAATATGTCATTTATTATCAGAGTTCGTAGAAAATAGATTTTATTCTTATATTGATATATATATATATATATATATCATATATATAAATATAGATAATAATATATATATATAATATATATATATATTATATTATTATGATATATACTATTATATATATATATATAATTATATAATATATGTTATTAAAATATAAATTATAAATTATATGTATAATATATTACTTATATATATTATACTAATATATACTATAATATAATTATATATCTATATATATTATTATATACTATAATTATAGATATATATTATATTATATATATATATAGTATAACATATATTAAATATATAATAGTGATAAGAATATAATAATAAATTTAATATATAACTCAACATAATAATATAATAATAAATAAATTTGAACTATATGATAAGATAATATATATAATATTAATTAATAATTTAATAATATTATAATATTAATAATAAACAATAATAATATATAATAATATAAATTAATAATAGGAATAATAAAGATAAATAAAAATAATATAAATAGGTAATATATAATAATATAATTATTATAAATATATAATTAGAATTTAATGTTTAATAATAAATAATAATAATAATAATAATAATAATAATAATAATAATAATAATAATAATAATAATAATAATAATAATAATTATTATAATAAATCATTCATTAATAATAAAATAATAATAATACATAAAATTTAAAAGTAATAATATATAATAATATAAATATAATATATATAATAATATATATAATAAAATAATATATATCATAATAATAAATTATATATAATATATATAATAATTATATAATATTAATATAATAAGATAATATAATAATATAAAAATATAATAATATAATTAGAATAATAATAATAAATAATATATAATATAATAATAAAATAAATAATAATAATAATATAAATAATAATCATAATACTAAATAATAATAATAATATATAATTATAATAATATAATAATAATAATAATAAGAATAATAAGAATAATAATAATGTTGAGGTATAATTTATTCCAGCAATTTTTTTTTTTCTTGTGATAATATTGTTTTATGCTTGACATAGTCGCTTACACGTTTTACAAGAATTTACTATTGTTTTAGTTAAATGTTGTCCAGAAGTATGTTGTCTACGTTTAAATTAGCTTTTGGTTATCCGATGAAATTGTTAAATTTTTATTCGACTTCATTAACTTATGGGTAGTTGTAAACTTATGTTCGAGAGAAGAACTTTTTTTCAGCTTTTGGATCCATTCCTATATAATTAATCATTTTTCAATTGGTTTTGGCTGCTATGAATAGAAATTTGCATAATTATAATTTACTTTCTTTTCTAGTATTGGACTAGATTATATTTTTCGATAATCTTTGGTGGAAGTTGGGTGACTTACCTCTTGTACGATGAACTATTTAGGAGATTTTCCTATCATTCAGTTCATACTATAAATGATTTCATTAATTTTTGATTGAATAAAAAGAAGTCGGACTTTTTATATGGCGAGCAATTGTTGCTTTATTTTAGAATTGTTATTTAGACTGCATATGCTTATTCTTGGGGAATCCTGATAGGACGTTGAGTCTATCGGTTGTTAACGTGCAAAATTTTCACACAACAAATATGAGGTATTTAGGTCTGGAGTCTATTAAAGCAGGATGTCAATTTATTTTAGTAAAATCAATACTCAATTAAGGTCCAAAATAACTGGTTCTATATAAATCAATACTAGAATAAATAGAGTCATAGAAGATTAAATAGAAATGGAATCAGAATAACTAATGTGATTATATAGAGTGAAATAACGTAAAGTATTATAAGTATAATTTTAGGAATTGCTCTATACAATACAAAAAATGATGGTGAGTAGAGGTAAATAAAATAAAATGACTAAAAAGTCCATTAATTCCTTATATCAAATAAAGATACTAATACTATAAATAATTCGATTTGATCTCATATAATATTGGGTTCATCAGAATTTAAGTAAGTCTTATTTAATATTATTATCGTTCATGATATCATTGAGTAATATAATAAGTAAGTAAGAGATAAAGTGCAATTTTAATCGTGTTAATGATAGGTAATAATCAATAATTAATTATCATAATAGTTAATTTTCTACTTTAATTCATACTCCTCGAATACTAATTATTTTCATTTCTATTCGGGGGGAATCGGTTTGCCGAGGATCTCTCCGGAATGTAACAACTTTCTAAGGAAAGCGGCAACCTGAAAATTTCAAACCCTAGGTATATTTTAAATCATTATGGTATATAATACAATAATATATATAATATACCAATAACAATATTACTAACATAACCAACTCTCATAACAAAGATAATGGACATTACTTATCCAACTGAACTCCACGCCCATATAAATATATCAATAATATAATAATATAATTTAATAATAATCGAATCAATATATAATAATAATAACTATTAATAAATAATAATATTATTACTCATCACTCAACTTATAATTCATAAAGACATAATTAATAGGTTAGTATTTATTGAGGGTAGGAAGTGATATAAATATCTATAAATTTACTAAATCAATAATAATAATAATCTAATTAAAATATACATCCAATAATAATAATTATATAATAAATAAAAGAGAAAGGGAGGGACCGGGCAATACCTCTCAATAAATATAAACAGGATTAATGAGTTCATGACTATCTAACTATTTTTAGCATTATATATTACTATAGATACTCTTTTTGGCAAAACACTTTCTATTAAATCTTTTTCATATTCATATTCGTTTTTTAATGGGATTGGTATTGAGATTTAGGATACTTTTTTAAATATCATTGAATTATTTAATTTAAAGAAATAAAATTTATTTCTTAAAAAACTACCATTAGTACCTATGACGTAGTCTCAAATATTTCTTTTATAATATTAATTTTATGTACTACTATGTAACTAATGTTTCGCGTTTATTATTTATAATATTGAGGTAATTTTTATTATTTCAAATAAGAGAAGAGAGAACTTATATATATATTCGATAAGATTCCTATTAGTAGGTATGGGGTTAGACATAATCTACAAGTATATTATATAGTTATCTCATATCGTAATATATATGGTAAACGATAGTATATGCCTAATATATGTGTGGGTAATCTTTATCCTTGTTTTGTGTTACTTTATTATTCAGGTCTCTTTTACATTGTACCCTTATATACCTTGTATTGATTATAGTATATTATGTTATATAATGATTTTTTTGTTCACCATTTCTTCTTTGATTTATGTAACTTCATTAAGGATACTTATTTAATAATTTTATATACCTTGTTGTCTCACAACTTTTATATTTCCATATATATTTTATCTTGTTTGATTACTTTTAAGCCTATAATCTATTATATTATATACCTTCGTTAGTCTACGATATTTTTATGAATTCAGTATTCTATCTTACTATATATGGTTATTTAACTTATTAATTACCACTTTGACCTTATTCTATTGGTAATATTGTCACTATCTGATACTTATTATACTAGCTATTTCCTGTAATTTATTATTATAATATATAATATATAGTCTATATATAATATTTATAGAGGATACTAGTAATACTTATGGTATTTAATACATAATGTGCCTATCATATGACTATCCATAAAATCGCGCAGGTAGAAAGTGCTCATTTTACTTAGCGCAGAGATAAGTATACTGTATTGTTAGCTAATCAGGGTAATCATATTCTAGGACGGAACAACAATTAGTTACATTAGTTCAGACACTTATGTTAGAGACGTGATGTATGTCTTTGGATTATAGACTCCATTCATCCGAAATTGTAGGGGAATAGATATGATAAAAAAAAGTTAAATATAAGTCTTAATATCAATGAGATGAAACAAACACATTCTCCCATGTGATTTGGGGTATGTAACTTCACAAATCAACCCCCTAGTATTGGATACTGGTTGGTTTCACTATCCGATAGTGGTGGTTGAGCATTTTTCAAAACCACAGGGCATAAACACGCATGACGATGAACTGGGGGTGATACCATACCAGCCTGTATATTCACTCCTTCAATATTTTACAAATATGTGACGAGTGTCTGCGTTTGCCCATCGTAAATATTAATATGAGTAATACTGGGGTATCTTATCATTAATCTTTGCGTGAGTAGGTAGTGATAGGTAGTTATAGGTATATATATCATGGTATTTATATACTACTCGTGCTTTTGAGACTAATAGAGGGTATTCTATATAATAGTTATAACTGAGCATAAAATAAGTAGTTATTAATTATATATACTGGTTTAATTCGCGAAATAGTAGTTTTCAAACTTGCAAGAGATTTTATTTACTAACCTCTAAGTTTCATCCTTATTGATATATAATACTAATCAATAATCACATATATATTATTATGTGTTGAGTGTATAGGGTGTAGGTATATAGTGTAGTATAGGTATATTATGATATATTGAGGTTATATTATAGGGAGGGTATGAGGTAGTATGTATTATGATATATATATATAGGGTGATAGGGGTTATATATATTATCTATATTATATTATATGTAGGGGTATACATATATATATAGTATATATATGTATGAGGTGGATAGTAGGTATAGGTATTGAGGTTAACCTTTATTAGTGTATATTTAATATTATTAGTTAGTAGTATTATATATAGTATTATAGTATAGGGGTATATATATATATAGTGTAGTGGGTATATAGAGTAGATGGGTTAAATATTTGAAAATAAATATATTTAAATTTTTAATTATTATTAAAAATTGTATAACAAATCTGATAAACTTATAACAAAAATATTTTTAGATATATATATATATAGGTATGTAGGGTGGTTTATATATAGTAGTGACTTATAGTAGGTACTATAGTCTAGTGATGTAGGTGGTTATATATGATTAGTATAAGGTAGTATGATGGTAGTATATGATATGATATGAGTAGTATAGATATAGTAGTAGATGTGTATGGGGTGATACTATGTATATAGGAGGGGTATTTATTAGTAGTATTATATATATATATTGGTGGATATATATATAGTATATATAGTGATAGGGGTAGTAGTATAGGTTAGTATATATTTTTTTAGGAGCAGGGGATGTAGTATATATATATATAGTATATTATAGTATATAGTATAGTGTAGCTCTACAAGGAGAGGAGCATGAGAGAGAGGGGAGAGGAGGGGAGAGGGAAAGGGAGAGAGAGAGAGGAGATTGAAAACGAGTGTAAAAGTTAAAAAGAGGGGTTTTTGAATGTACTAGTCAAAAATTAAAAGAATAATTAATTTTCATTCGAAACTTTATTAATTTTCATGACATTTTTATATATATAAAAAAATAAAATAAAATAAAAAAAATTGGTCAAATTAAGGAAAGGATGAGAAATACACATTCATTATTATTACTCATTACAATTATTAATTATTTCTTATTATTATTGATTTATTATTATTATTATTATTATTATTATTATTATTATTATTATTATTATTATATATTATTTATTATTATATATTTTTATTATTGTTATTATTGTTTATGTATTATTATTATTATTATTATTTATTATTATTATGTTTAATAGTATTGATTATAAGTATCTATTATCCATTGTGATATTAATTATTATTATTTTATTATTATTATTTTATTATTATTATGATTATTAATTAGTAAGTAGTAGTAAGTAGTAGTGTAAACATGGCTATGTATGAGTGTAATAGTTAGTAATAGTAGATAGTAATATTATAGTAATTATATAATATATATATATATATATATTTATATATGATATTTATATAATATTCTATATATATATATATTATATATATATATATATATCATATTGAATTATACAATATACATAGGCGTATATATAGACATATAATACATGTATAATACTATAAATAAATTAAATTTTTATTTAAATAATGAATATATAAAAGAATTAAGAAATGAAAAATAATTACAAAATTTTTATATATATATATCGTATATCTATTAACTATATATATATATATATATATGTAAATATTTATATATATAGCAATTATATTTAATTAAAAGATTTAGCACAATTTTGCTAACTATGATTTTCAAATATAATCAGCTAATATCTATTTAAAAAATACAGTATTTATATATATATATATATTATATTATATATTATATATATATATATATATTTAATTAATATATATAAATCTATTGTATATTATACAGAGCAATATAGACTTCCTAAACACTACCATATTATTTAGATTCAATATAAATTTATATATAATATATATATACTATATATAGTATCTATATATTATATATATATTTTATATTATAATTATATATTTATATATATATTATATATAATATATATTATATATATATAATATATATATATGTTGCTTATTTATATATAGTATATATATATAATATTTATATATTAATATATATATATATATATATTATATATATATATTATTATATATTATATATATGTTATTATATATTATTATATAATTATATATATATATATATATTATATATATATATATATTTAAATTTTGCTTTTTTAGGCATAAGTGAAGATTATATAGAATAGTAAGAAGCTAGATGAGACAACCCAATATATAACATAAAATATTATTATTATTATTATTTTATTATATATTATTATTTTAATTATTAATTATTATTATATTTTATTATTATTATTATTATTTTATTTATGATTATTATTATTATTATTTTATTATTATATTATTTTTCTTTTATCATATTTTATTATTCTTATTTTTTAAATTATTAAGTATTAATTTTTATTAATACTATTTTTAATTATTATAATTCATAATTAATTATTATATTATTATTATTATTATTATTATTTATTATACTATTACTATTATTATTATATTATTATTATTATTTATTTTAATTATTATTATTTATTATTTTATTATTATTATTATTATTATTATTATTATTTTATTTTATTATTATTATTATTATTATTTTATATTATTTATTATTATTATTATTTTATTTTTATTTTTATTATTATTATTATTTTTATTTTTATTTTATTTTTATTATTATTATTATTATTATTATTATTATTATTATTATTATTTTATTATTATTATTATTATTATTTTATTATTTATTATTTTATATTATTATTTTATTATTATTATTATTTTCTTTTATTATTATTTTATTATTATTTATTAATTTATTATTGATGTATTATTATTATATTATTATTATTATTAATTATATATTTTTATTATTAATATTACTTATTATTATTTTTTATTATTATTTATTATTATATTATTATTTTTTTTATGTCTTATGAAGTAGTTTATTGCCGGTTTTATTTTTATAATAATATAATATAATAATAATAATATAATAATATATAATAATAATATTAATCATATAACATAAATAACAATATATATAATAATAATAATAATAAATAATATTATATACTATATAGTTCATATTATTTATATATATAATTATATATTATATATTATATATATATATATAATTATATATATTATATATATTTATATATAATTATATATATATATATATATACTATATTATATAATATATTAATATAATATAAAAAATTACAATATATTATATTACTATATTATATCTATATATATTTATTATATATATATATATAATATAATTTATACTATTTTATTATTTATATTATATTTATATATATAATATATATAAATATATATATAAATTATTATATATAATATATCTATATATATATATATATATAATATAATATTATATATATCTAATATATATAATATATATTAACATATTAATCTATATATCTATATTTATTATAATATAATATATACATAATATAAAATATATATATATTATTATTATATATAATTATATAATATATATTATATATAATATACTTATATTATAATATATATATAATATATATATATATAATTATATATAATATATATATATATGTATATATATATATTATTATTCTTATATTATTCTATTATTCTTATTATTATCATTATTATCATTATTATCATTATTTATTATTATTATTATTCATTATTATTCTTATTATTATCATTATTATCATTATTATTATTATTTATTATTATTATTATTATTATTATTATTATTATTATTATTATTATTATTATTATTATTATTATTATTATTATTATTATTATTTTATTATTATTATTGTTAATTATTTTTCTTTTTTTTATTATTATTATTTTTATTATTATTATTTTTATTATAATTATTATTATTATTATTATTATCATTATTAATAATATTATTGAAGTGCCGAATGCGAAATTTCTGCATTCGCTAATGCAGATGTAGAATGAATATCAGAATTTGAATATCATAAGATGCTGATCCACATCTTACCTTTCTACATCTGCACTGAAGCGGATCTCCAGCATGTTATATAATATACTTTAAAGTAATAAAAATTTTAAAACATTTAAAATGTCAAAAGCATTTATAAGCATTTATAAATCTTGTCTGGTAAAGATTTTGTAGTTACGAATCCAGAATTCTGATCTGATAAAGATTCTATCGTTACTAATTCATAATTCTGGTCTAAAAATAATTCTTTAATTACTAATCCCGAAAAGATGAAAAATCACAGAAAATACAACATGATTTAGTAGCTTTTGAATTAGTTTTTCTTCATTTATTTTCGACCATTCGATGGGATTAGTCTCACTTGGCGATCTTCTCCACTAGAATTCATACCGATCATTTTATCATCTCCAAATTGTACCTTTGGAGTTTAAAACTTTCTTCAATAACATCGTTTACAGCAAAATAAGTTCATTTTCCTCTATCTTTTTCCTATAGTTTGAGAGTATTAACAACAATTGCAGTGATGACCAATTTTTACTTGTTTGTTTTCGATTATTTCTTAGTTTGTTTTCGATTATTTTCGGAGCTGACCTTGCAAGCATGTTATAAACTCTCCTTTGCATATCTAATGAACGTTGTATTATTTGTTTGAATACTGTTCCATCTCGAAGGAGCATATATTATATATATATATTATACTTATTAATATATATATAATATATATATAGTATATAAATATAATATATATTATATTATATATATATATATATATATTATATATATATATTCATCTTTGGTTACTAAATATTTTTTTGATCTGTGATAATTCATCTGATACACATCCATATAACATATCAACACTTATTTTGCCCTATGGATGTTGCATGTGGATGTGGTTTCCGGACCATCTGATTGGCCGAAATAAGGGGATAGGTTTTATAATATATACTATATCTATTATCTATATATTCATATATATATATATATCATATACTATATATATATATATATATATAATATATATATATATATCAAATTATATATATATATATATATATTAATATTATATATATATATATATATTATATAGATATATATATATATATATATATATATCATATATATATATATATATATACATT
>JABUQX010082791.1:0-15000 GCA_015478945.1 Trachelipus rathkii | reverse complement strand
ATGAATAAAATAATAATTAAAGTTGTTTAATATTAAAATCATTCATGCCCTTTATATTTTCAACTTAATACTTTATGAAATTTTAATATATAGGTTTCTAAGAAACTCTATTGAAATATTGATTTTAAAAAAATACTAAATCATGATACATGCTAACTTTATGTGAAATTTCTACACTGACCAAATTTAGATTTCTTAAATTATGATGCAGGAAACATCATAATCATTTCTCCAGTTTCTGCCGTGTAATTGATTTCCTCATTTGATCGGACAAAATAATTCGCGTAGAAATTGACCGATTGACGATAATGAAATAGAGAAAAATTGCCGATTTTGTCAATAAGCGATTTAATCTTTTCCATCACTTAATATATATATTTCTATATATATATATTTTATATACTTTATATTAATACTATATATCTATATATTTATATTTTTAAACTATATATTATTTATTATATCTATATATATATATATAATATATATATATATATCATATATATATATATATATGTATGTATTATATACTATTATTTATATATATATATATATAATAATTGAAATTATGAATAGGTGTTAAACAATTTTCGAAAAGGTTTCAAGCGCCAAATTGTTTATTAACCCTTAATAGGTATCTATGGGTCTTTTCGGACCCAGCAAAAATCGCTTTTTCAATAATCGATCTGTAAAATCGATACTCCTGCGTTGAAGTTTGATATTGCCCAATATATCATCAGTGGGCCGTGAGCTCTTGCAGAGGACGGATGGGTGTCGCTCTGTCTCCAATAGATATTTAGTTACGCCCACTGCTGGGTCCGATTACAATAACTTGGGTCTTGGGAGAAATTTTGCTTAGTTTATATAGATTTTTAGAATTAACTTCAATTTTAGTTTTACATAGTATTGTGTATATCTGCCAGTTACATTTATAAATATATATTATATATATATATATATATATATATATATTATATATATATATATATATATTATATAGTATATATATATATAATATATATATATATATATATATATATATATATATAATATATATTATATATATATATATATATATATATATATATATAATTTTTTTATTTGAATAGTTTTATCATATATATTATATATATTTAATATATTATATACTTATATATATAGTATATATATACTATATATATAACTATATATATATACTATATATAATTCTTTATTTGAAATAGTTTATTTACTATTATATATATATATATATATGATATATATATATATATAATTACTATATATGTATATATAGATACTATATATATATATATATATATAATACGGTATATTTATTATATATATACTTATATATTATATATATTTATTTATATTTTTTATTTATATATTTTTTATTATATAAATTTACTTAAAATGTATATATATATTTATAATATATATATATATATTAGATATACTATATATATTATATATATTAATATATATAGATGTATTAATATCACGTATAATATACTATACGTATATATATAATATACTATTATATATATATATATATATATATTATATATATATATATATATACTATATATTATATATATATTATATATATATATATATAATATTATATATATATATATATTTGTCGTCAAGGTTCAATAATAAAATACTTTTCTATTTTTGTTATATAAAAACAGTTAAATAATAAATTCAAAACAAACTAAAAATTATCTATAAAATTAAAAAATAACTTTTGTTATATAAATATCAATGCAGCGAGTTTCACAGCAGACAATATTCATACTCAGCCATTGAATGAAATTGAAATAATCGTCCAACTCGATTCAGAGATGGCGACATTATTTGAGGATGAAGAAGCTACGCTCGCCGATGAAATGGAAGATCCAATTGCTCACTGCGCCCAATGATATGATCGAAGAACTGCATGAGGAATATCAACTCTACGCCTGAGAGGATGAAGAAGCCAGTCTAATATGCCGCTTTGAGTCCTCAACACTCAGATGAAGCGCCCAGTTATACCACAGAGAAGAAAAAGAGGGTTTACAGCTGAAATCTAAACCCCGAGACATATATCCATAAACTGGATGATAAAAATCACATTATAGTAAGAACAATCATGTGCTGGAACCCAAAAAAACCCGGTAATGCTAGCAGAAAGAAGCAAGACAGTTCACAGGGAAACAGCATTTCTCCAAACCCTCTCCTGTTGCTGAAAATATTGAATTGCAGACCTATTTAGATTTATTTGCCCTCTTTTTTGATGATGCATTTGTCTCGAAAATTGTATGTACACAAAAAGTACATGGAAAATTTGCCGTAAAATATTAAAGTTGCAAAGTTCTAACCGATATCAAAAACAACACCTGACGGAACTGAAAGGCCACTAATAGCGTATATGATTTTAAGTTGGTGTCAAGAAAGACAATCACGTTTCTACTGAGGAAATGTGGAGCTTACGGCTCTATGGCCGTGGACTCTACCCTGGCAAGCAATGACGAGAAAAAGAATTTTGTTTTTTGCCTGCCGCACACTCGGATTTGATGACCTTGATTACTAGAGCTGAAGAAGAGAGACGAGATTAAATTTGCTCCAATACGGGACCTTTGGGACAACTTTGTAGAAAAATGCGACAGAAACTACAACCCAGGAAAATATATCACTGTTGATGAACAGCTATTAGGGTTTCGAGGAAGGTGTCCCTTCAAGCAGTATATAGCCAACAAACCCTCAAAATATGGTGTCAAAATAGTGATGGCTTGCGATGCAAAAACACATTATATGGTCAACGCTATCCCGTATCTTGGAACGCACACAAAACCTCCGAAAAACATGCTCCTTGGAGAATATTTCACCACAGAATTATTGAAACCTTACTTTGATACGTATAGGTCCGTAACAACAGACAACTTTTTTACGACATAAATTAGCATCATTTTTACTGAAAAAGAAGATAACACTCTGTGGCACACTCAGGAAGAAACCATATGTTCCTGAGGTAATGTTAGAAACAAAGAAAAGAAAACTTTTTAGCTCTAGTTTCCTCTTTGATCAACAGACCACATTGGTTTCGAATATGGTCAAAAAGAATAAAGTTGTGCCTCTCCTCTCAACAGAGGTTCAGGAGGGTAACAATAGGACCGAATAACAAACCAAACGATCATCAACCATTAAACAGTTACCCAAAGGAGTGTGATTACTCTAACTTTATGTGCTCCAGTTTATTCTTGTGGAGAACGCACAAGACGGTAATTTGATGTGCTTTTCCTTGAAATATTATATATATATATATATTATCATATATATACATCATATATATATATATATATATATTATATATATATAATATACTATTATATATATATATATATATATACTTAATACTATTATATATATATTACTTATATATATATATAATATATATATTGATCATAATATATATTATAAATATATATATATATATATATATAAATAGATGGCCTTTGTGTGTTTTTTTATGGAATTGTGAATTTGGGGATGGTCAATGCCTTCGTACTACATCAGCACACATTGAAAAAAAACAATAAAGAAGCAGTAAGAAGGACTTTCTTGCTTGAGATGGCTTGATGATCTTGTCAAACCTCATGCAACCCGACGAGCAACGAATTATCGCCTTCCAAAAGAGCTCCGTTTCAGTATTCAGTCATTTTTTTCATTACTCCCTGATGTTCCAGAAGCTGATATTCAAAGCGGTAAAAGAAAAAGATGTAGGAAATGCCCCAGCAAAAATGATATAAAGGTGAAAACAGTGTGCTACTCATGTAAAACATGTCTGCCAAGCATTGGAGTGCGTCGGCCTCGATGATGTATTGATTAGGATAAGATATATACCTACTACTAGTATATACTTATTATATACTATATATGATATATATTTATATACTATATTATATATATTTATATATTTATTATATTATATTATATATATTACTAATTATATTAGATAATTATCATATTATACCTATTAATCTACTCTAGAGCCTTATACTATTGAAGCTATGTTTCTCACGACATTTTACATCGTATTCCCACGTTTTTTACCCTTCAAAGTGGCGTACTTAAATATTCATATTCCACATGGTTCACTTTGCTACACTATTAACTCTTCATCGAACTCTTACTATCTTATTACAAGAATCTCCTATCTGCGAATCAAGCTTCAGAGACACAGCTGCACGCTTTCTTGATCAACACTCGACTACTCCCCAATCGTCTGAACTTCGTATTCTGATACACAACAGCTCCGCCATCACCTGTCCTTCTCGGCGAACAACAAATAGCGATTCTATCCAACACAAGGACTTGATGACAAGCGCCTCTATCTAGGCTCTCTCACTCATAGCGCTCGCCGACACATAGCCTTCTTTTTTACAAACTTTTTTTCTTCATATTATTTTTGTATTGTGTTAACCAGCGATGTAGTTTGAAGTCGTAATAACTCAGTCTTTAATTCTTTTCCAATAATATCTTTGATTTATAACTTTCTATTTCACTTATTTATTATATATCTTTATTATATTATATATATATATTATTATTTATATAGATTATTTACTTATATACTATAATATATATTATATTATATAATTATATATATCATTATATATATATTAGTTACTATATATATCCAATTATCTTGACGGCTCCACAAAGTTGCTCAGGTGCTGTTTTATCCTCAATGTGCCGCTTAAGCCCCACCATTACCTTTTAGCGTCACAAAAGAAACCTGCAATAAGAGGTATTTTTTTTTTTCTTTTTCAGATTCTAGTCCGTGATTGCTAGAACCTTTGGTAATGTAGCCTGGTTTTTTGGGACAGTCTATCTAAAAACTGCCCAACACCGACATCACACCCACCCAGACTTCCCACCCTCCCACTTCTCTGGGATAGAATATTCTTGGCCCAATTTTTTTACAGATGGTATTGACAATACCTTTTTTTTGTTCCTGATCATAAACTTATCTCAATTCATTTTAAGCAAAAAACATTACAATGTTATCTACGATGTGGAACTGATTAATTAATATGAACAAAAAATAATCTTCTTGGATTACAAGCGGGTTCTGTAAGGTCGGTCCGCAGACCATGAATACCTTTGTGAAACCTTGAACATGGCCCCTCTACCTGTCTTAATATAATTTTGAAATAGCATTAAAGTCATTAAAATGTAATAAAGCTTCACATTAATAAACGTGAGAACTGAATATATAATATAATATCTAATAATATAATAACGCATAATAATATAATATAATAATAAATATAATATATAATTATATATACTATTTCTTATGATACTATCAATAACAATAACCTAACAGATCAACAATAACAATAATAACCATACAATACTAATATATAAAATTATATTTATAAGAATAATCTTATACTAATAGCGTATTTTCATAATAATTTTAAATCAATCATCAAAATATTTGAAATACTTTGAAGTAAGTTTGTTTAATTGATTGTACAAAAAGCTTTTTGGTATTTTAATAGTTGATGTTTTTATATGAAATAAATTAAAATAATAAAATATCTATAATAAAACTTACCAAAAAATTAAATAAATTAAAACTATAGTTAAATTCTATAATAATTATATAATATAATTAATATATATATCATAATAAAAATAATATATAATATCATAATTATAATAATATCTAATAATATATAATATATCATAATAGTATATTATATTATTGAAAAAGAACATAGAAACAATAATAATCTATATAATAATCATATATATATTAATAATATAATAAAATAATACATATATTATTTATCTAATATATATATATATCGCCCACCCTATATTAATATAATAAATACATTAATAATTCTTAAAAAATAATCATTAATAATGATAATTTAATATATTATATTAATATCATATAATATAACATACTTATTCATTAATATTATATTAGTTTATTATCTTATATTATTAATATTATTTAAAATATTTTATATATTTACGTATTCAATCAATAATATGAATATTAATTAGTTATTTATATATTATATCTCTATGTATAATTACTTAATTTAATAGATAATAATATAATAATAAGTAATAATTATATATAGAATACCATCATAAGATAATATAGATAATCATAAGAATATATTAGATAATATACGATCTAATAAGAATATAAAGCGAAAATAATCTCAAGCTAATTAAGCTAAGATCATAAAGCAACTATATAATAAAAATTGAATATTAAATTAATAATAATAAATATATAGATTTACATATATTATATATATAGGTTATTTATATATAATATATATATATTATTATATAATATAATATCTATATATTATTTAATTATATATATATATATATGATATATATCTGATGCTATGAATATATATCTAATATATTATTATAATATATAGAAATATATTAATATCATACTATTCATATTATAATAATATATAATTTATATATTATATACTCTAATTGAAGCTTTCAAGCAGTTTGTTTATTTGTACAAATAGCTTCTGAGTCCACGTATCTCCCGAATGCAACATGAAGAGACACACTCCGATAATTTACTATGAATACAACCGCTACACTCTATTTATTCAACATACAATAATAACACAAACTTAAACCACACACCCAGTTGACCACCAACCTCCACTCCAATAAGAAACAAAAATACTCTATACACCCAACAATATACAATGCACAGCCCACTGCGCTGCTACTGCCACCCTCTCCTGACGCTACACACTATGTATGAAACTTATGTTACGGCTTTGTACATGAATCCCCATTCTCTCAGATGATCAACTAATCAGATCATTCTTCCCCTGTATGGACGACCCGATACTCACCCTGCCCACTCATACCCAGCCAGTCGTCCATTGCACTACGTCATTCTTCACGTCGCAAGCCACGCATAGAGATAGGAACACTGTAATGCGACAGATTCCCGACTTGACCATCAATATGCTCGCCATATGCACTATTTCGTGTAAACATCCCCTTTCAACCACAGAAACAATCATAACCTGGCTCTTTCTAATTGCAAGACAACTACCTATGTTATGTGCAACTTAAGCACCCGCAACTGACGCGCCAAACAGGTACCTTTGAAAATGAAATAAGCCAGCAATGTTAGCCGTCCGAATACGCTCCCACGACCAACCGTGCAACCACAAGCAATTAAACCCCCGCGATCATAGAACGCATCAGCACACGAACTATGCATTAGCCTACGTAAACCGACACTGCATACCATCTAGACGTATTCCGACCACACTTCGAAAATTTTACTTTTGTCCCACCTCCGACGTTCACGAAGTGCCGTCAATCGACACCACCCCAACAACAACCATACCGACTTCGTGTGCCTCGTCCACATCGCGACGCGGCGAGAGAGAGAGGGGGCAGCTTCAGACGCGCACACCCCGGAGAGACCGACGGAAGAGAGAGCGCCAGCCGAAACGAAGAGAACCGCGAAACGCCCGACCCGGCAACCACTCCTCGCCCCAGCACACCACCGAATCCGAGAGAAGGACGCGAGGAGGGAGAAGACACAGAAGACAGATAGACAGACAGACAGACCGACAGACGCGACGCGACAACAGGACGACAGGACAGACAGGACGCAAGAAGACAGCGACGATCGACACTGACGACAGCCGTAGACAGACACAGTGCGACAGGACAGGCACGAAGCAGACAGACGACAGACAGCGAGACGAGACAGACAGCGCAGACAGACAGAAGAAGACAGACGACGAGCAGGACAGACCGGACAGACCGGACAGACGGGACGCCGTATGATTAAAAACGTAGCTCCAGTGTCTAAGCACGAATTGGTCTGATACATTAACAATGTTAGTCCAACTTAGGTTAAGATAGATTTAATTAGGAACATGTATAAGGAACGATTTGTTAGAAGCGCAAGATAGTTAAGAGTGGCCGCCTCATAATTAATAAACTCTATTGTGCTAATCTTATAATTGTTGGACACAACAAGCACCATACCAGACACCCCCGAACTAGCTTGAAACATCAAATTCAGGTTTATGGGTGCACAAACATAAATATTGACACCAATATTTTGTTATAAGCAAATTTATGATAACTAGCAAGCCACAACCTCCCCACTGTAAGAACGTCGGCACGGCATCATTTCTCTGTTTCTGGATTACAGTTCTGTTCCGTTCCTTATCTTTCTTCTCTTGATGCATTCTCTGTATTGTCTCTTTTTCGATCGGACCCCTCCTTGGGGAACCTCTCAGACATTCTGAGTTCTGAACTTTCTAAATCGGGATTCTACATCCTGAAATACGGAATTGCATACCTATCGTCCTATCTATATGCCATTATTTTAAGAAAATTAGTCTATCCTCCATTTTCACTCGGCTCCGGCTCCGGCTCACGGCTCCGTTCGTCAGAGTCTCCGTATCATGTCAACTAAGGCTCCGTTTCTTTCTTCATCTCCGTTCCTTCCTCCGAGTCATTTCAGTTATTATTTTTCGTCTTTGCCATCATCTGCAATTTTAACGTTGAAGGAGGACTCAACCCCCCATGTGCCGTGTGCGCTTAAGCACGCTTCAGCACTGACGTCAACCCGCTGTTAATGGATATGAAGTTTAGAGGGGATTACGATCCTCTAAGTTTCCTAATGTAAGGGGAATAAAAAGGGACAGGTTTTTAATGATGCAGAGACTATTTTCTATTGGAATATTTAATAATAATATATATATATTATATATATACTACATTATATCTATATATATATGGGCTATATAGTATATATATTTATATATTAATTATTGTAAGTATATATAATCAGGTTATATATATATATACGCTATATCTATATTTATTATATATATACTATAAATTTTATAAGTATAATATTATATTTTTATAGTTTTATATCATAATCTATTATATTAGTTATATATATAACATCTATTATATAATGTATAATACTATTACTATATATATATAATATATATGCGCTTATATATAAACGTAGATTTATGAAAATATTTCGTTATTTCTTTTTCATGTTATTTATTGAATTTGAAAATTCGAATAAAATAAAATTAAGATTATTCAACTAAGAGCCACATCTACTAATCTAACAATAATATCTGAAACATGAATAAGTTTGACTTTCGAGAACTTTTATAAGACGGTCATTTTATTCCTCGCTTCTTAAATACATCACTATCTCACTCGTATTTCTGAAACATTTACATCAACTCATATCGTGCACAAGTCACTTGAATTTACTCATCTTAAATGAAGAGATACTATATTAGCTTATATAATATGCGCTCTTTAGTATATTACTATATATATTATAATATATTATAATTAATGAAGTTATATTAATATTATAATATAATATGGATTATACTATATATTTATTATATTATTATTATATTTATTTATTATATATTATTATATATGCATATAGATATTTATATTTATATATATATATAATTATATATTACAATATAGTCTATAACTCTCCTCTCCGCCTCCCTACCTTCTCTCCCCCTCCTATAATATTATATATACACCGTACTATATCATATATATTATATTATTATATATATACTACTATATATTATATTTACAGATATATAATACTATATTATATATATATCATTATATACTTATATATTTTATAATATTTATTAAATTATACTATATTTATTATATCTATCGGAGGCCGGATAGACGACCGCCCGTGCTATTTGGGTCACATTTCAAAAACGGTACCGGGATACCGCTAATTACCGGTTTGTCATTGGGGCGGTGCTGGATATTCGGTTTTTTTAAAAATTTGCGCCGAATTATGGCGATATCCAGCATTAAGATACCTATAATCTATATATATAAAATTATCATATATATATATTACTATATATTATATATTACTATATTATATACTTATTATTATAATATTGCTATATACTTATAAATATATAATATATCAGAGGCGTATCTGAGAAATCACTGTGGGGGTTTTATATTATTATAGTATTTATATATATAATATATTATCATATTATATATTATATAATACTAATATATTCTATATATTATATATTATTAAGCAAACATCGAAAACATATTTTAATAATTATATAGTAAAATATATATTAGCTTACTCTTGTTTACATTTATTTCCAAACACCTTCTTTTTTAATCATATTTTCAATTTGGTTAATTTTCTTTGCTTGGATAACAATATTCCCCTTGTGGTTTTCTGATACGTTTTTACATATATATACTTTTTATAAAATTTATTACTCCATTATGCATTATTTCAATTATTTAAGTATATATATCTAATAATAATTAGTTATAATAATATTCATTACGCCAGAATAGCGAACATTCGATGAAAATGAACCATCCACACACTGCCACAAGCCGCCACTTGTCGTACTTTTTCACAAATTTCGTACATATTTACGGGAAGACAACCCGGAAGTTTTATATAAATTTTGATAATATAGCTAAGACAAGATCCCGGTCCCCCCTCTATAACCTCTGAATATTAAACAATACTTTTCGTCCCCGCTCCGTAGAATGATCTTAACCCTTCGAAAGTCCAGAGGAGCCCGAGCATTCCTAATGAAAATTCCATTATTTTTAGATAATTATTTATGTAAGTTGTTATCTTTTAATTTTAGAAATGCCCAATAGTCCCTTCTTTTTACCCTTCTACAATAAATCGCCTCTACCTCGCAGATAATCCAGTACAACTCCTTACACGACACCAGCCCTCAGTTTTACTTTCACATATATATAAATCAACAAAACTTAAATCACATATAACCGACATAAAGACGTACCTACCCGGAGTCTTGTAATACCACTCGGATAACGATATAAAATAATATATATTTATTATAATATCTAATAAATACCTTTAGCATATACACCAACCGGCATAATACTTTATTCCCCTACTATTATATTAATATATCCTTCCCGCTCACACCTATTATATATTAACAAAATCCAATAAATCCAGCGCCACCTCATCCTATTATAAAATACATCATCATCTATATATAATCTAACTACATACACCTCACAACCAAATATATTAACTAATTCTCCAACTATCACTAACTAACCGCCATCCACCTATACTCTAAATATCCTATACTTACTTACTTAATCACATATTACATCTAGCTACCTCACCACGTCATAAATATTCAATCCTTCAAAAGACGTTTTTAAACCTACCCATATAGTCATATTATAATATATATACATATTAATATTATATATCAGGAGCGAACATGGAGGCACGTTAATCATTTCATTATAAATGTTAATTTTAGTTCTACCAGTGAATGAACATACATCTATATATGTTCATATTACTTCCTGTTTTCAACCTGATTCTTTTAAATCTTAATCGCCTTTCTGTAATTTTCCATATATAAAAATTCCGAGAATATTGAATGAAATATATTGATTGAAGATGCGTGTTGTTACGTTTTTCCATTCTTATCAATTGTATTGTTTTTCAAATTTTTCAATTATGTGAATTGTTTCCTTTTAATGTTATTGGTGATATTATATTGTATAATAATATTTTTAATCTTTAATGTTTTCATTGTAACATTTTACTTATTTTTAAGATCTTTTTTGCCTGAATGGGGTCAGAGTCTAGTCAGGAAGATCAACCCAACACAACGACGACAAACGCGCTCACGACGAACGAAACGACAACAACACGCCCTCCACACAGCCAAACGGCCACACCGATGCTAGAACCAGCCCAGTAAACACCCAACTAAAACACCGAACCCCCCACACCACCTAAAACCAACAAAGCACAGTCCGTACAACAGGGTGGGAACACCAACATCGCAAAAACCACCCCACGATAGCAGACACCAGCCACCACCCACATGGCCCCACAATGGTAGTTTGACCACGTCACCGCAAAAGAACATATACCGTCCACTGACGCCACTTACATCGATCATTCACACTCCCGACACCACAAACACCAGACACAACTCACACACTCCTCCACCCACAGCACCAACCAACCCCCCCAACCACAACTCCAGCAAAACATCTCTTCAGGCGCAGCTCATCACTCATATACTTATAAATCCATGACCCACCAGCCCACAGCCACACGACAACCCGGCACTCATCCATAATCTTCACAACTCCACCCCTCCTGACACACGCTCAAACACCACCGGGGAGTACAAGCCAAAACCAAACAGACGCGCCCCAGACGAATATTTTTGAACTATTTGTACCTCTCGGAACATTTGGATCTTTTGAACTATTTGTCCGTTACGGACTCTTAAGCACTTTATGAACCTATTCTGTCTGTATAAGGAAACATTATGTCTTTCTGAAACATTGTCCGTTCGGACATTTGCGCGTCTTATCTGACATATTTGATCCGTTCGCACAACTTCGCGTCTATTACTAACGATTAGTCCGTTGAGAACATTTAAAGTCTCTAGTGAACCTATTTGTTCGTTGACATTGCGTCTCTTGGCAAACATTTGTCAGTACTCGCTACATTTTGTTCTTATGCAACTATTTGTCCTTCGCCCGACATTTGCCGCCCTTTCTTGAAACAATCTTGTCCGCGTCGGACAATTCTGTCTTCTTGAACTATTCGTCCCTTCGACATTGTCTTTATTACACCACTATTTGTCCGTTCAGCACATTTGGTCTTTTTGACAAACTATTTGCTCCGTTTGGACATTCGCTCTTTTGAATATTGTCTATCGGACATTGGTATTTCTGAAACCATTGTAATCGCTCGGAACATTTGATCCTTATTTGAGAAACTACTCTTGTCGAATTACAGAGACAATTGTGTCTTATTGACACATATTTGTCCGTTAGAAACATTTGTCTTTATTAACTATTGTCCAAGTAATCGACACTTTGTCTTTTGAAACTATTTGTCAACGCTTCGACATTTAAGCCTTTGTATGAACTATTTGCTCCCGTTCGCGACATTTGGTCTTTTTGAAATATTTGTCCGTTACACGACATTTACGCTCTTCTTGAACTAATTTCGTCTCCGTTCACATTGTAGGTCTTCTCTGAACTATTTCGTACGAATTCAGGAAATTCTGGTTTTTTGCACACTACCTTGTCCGTTCGGACACTTTTGTCTTTGAACTTACCTTAAGTCCGTTCGGACATTTGGTTCTTTCTTGACAATTAATTCATGTACCTTCGGAACATTTGGCTTTTTAACTCATTCCTGTCACCCGCTTCGCTTATAAATTTTTCAGTTCCTTTTGAACAACTATATTGCCGTTCGGAACCCATTTGTCTTTTTAAACTATTTTCCGTTCCACCGCTATCCTCCTACAAGATAATAGACTAATTTGCATAAGTAATCTTATAAACACTCATATGTCCGTTACCGACATTTACAGTCTATTAATGAACTAATTGTCGTCGAACATTGCGTCTATTTTGAACTATTTGTCCGTAACTCGACATTTGCCGTCTTTTTGAAAAAGAATTTGCTCCAGTCTCGAACATACATACGACACGTCTTTTTTAAAACTATTTGTCACCACGATCAAACATTTGAGTCTTATTGACACAACCTAAATTTGTCCTGTTCGGAACAACACATTTTAGAATCTTTACTTGAAACGAACTATTGCACTCCATCAGGACATTTTGCAGGGTTATTATCGGATTATAAATTAGAATCAGAAATCTTAGGTACTTTTGCAACCTATTTGTCCGTCGGAACCATTTACGTTTTTTCGGACATATGTATCCCTTCACGGAACCCATTTGCAGTATCCTTTTCATGCAATACGAAACATATTGCTCCCCGTTCGCACCATTTACACCGTCTTTCTTCAACCACAACACAACAACCATACAACATTTGCCTCAGTTCAGAAAATTTGGTTTTTCTAAACATAACTTTCCGTATCGCGACATTTGGTCTTTTTACACTACTTGTCCGTTCGGACATTTCGTCCTTTTTGACCACTACTTTGTCCGTCTCGACATCGAATTAAGTACATATTGGCGTCTTTTAGAACTAAGTGCCGTTCGACACTATGTCGTTGGTCTTTTATTGACACACCAACTAATCTAAATACACAACGTTCAGGACATTTAGGTCCTTTTTGAATTTATCATAATTGTATGATCCTTCAGTGGACCATCATCCTTCCTGAGTCTTTTATTCTGTATACCTATTTGTCCCGTCCCTAGCTATTAATGTTCATATTATAACATCTGTCTCGTTTTCACGTCATCACAGATCATTGGAACGCCATTTTGACAATATTAGATCCGCAGTCGGAACATTTTAGTCTTTACACTTGACCATAACTATTTGATACACTACTCGATACATTTCTATATATGGTTTCTTTTATAAGATTTTCCTTTTTATTTTTAATCTTTGTTCTTTTTGATATAAAAATTATTGTCTTCGTACTTAAGTCTTTTTGAACAATATCTGTCCGGTACTATTACGAAACACTTTTATCCGTCTTACTATGTAAACTAATCTCTTGTCCGTAAATCATCGGACATTTGTCTTTTTTGATAATACTAATTTATACGACGTTACTCAAACATAATTGGCTCTCCTTCTCTGAAACTACTTTGTAACGTTCCGACATTTCGGCTTTTTTACTGAATATACTATATTGTCCGCCTCTATCGTAAATTTAGCGTCTTTTTGATACACATCTTTCCGTCTCGGAACAATTTGGTAAATCTTTTTAAACTATTTGTCCGTTCGACATTTGGTCTTTGTCAAATTGAACTTTTGCCGCTTTTCGGTCATTTAGTCTTTTATTGATACTTATTTCGTCCATGACTTTCATCAATCTGGTTTTTTAGAAGAAGGCTATTCCGTTCCGCACGACTAACTCTCTCATCTTTCTGTCCGTAGTTTTT
>JABUQX010082790.1:0-15915 GCA_015478945.1 Trachelipus rathkii | reverse complement strand
ACACCCAAATCGAACTGAACCCAGCACCGATTTCTACAGATTCCACACCTATCTATAATATATATATATATATATATATATATATATATATAGTATATATATAAGAGAGGAAATATATAGTATATATATATATATATATATATATATATATATATATATATATATATATATATATAAAACGTACCTTATTTATATAAATTAATGAGAAGGATGTGCTTGACATTTCAATTAGTTTAGAAATTCTTGGTTGTAGTGGCCCGAGAGACAGCAATTCTTAGCTCTGATGTAATGTTTATTTTATTTCTTTGTTCAGAAGATCTGTCATATAAAGAATTAAACGTTTGCTCGCATGTTGACCCATGAAGTGGTTAGAATTAGTAGTTTGTGCTAACGTTGGATATTCATTTTTCAATCCATACCACCAATTTCATCAGTTACTTCATTTAGTGTGCACTTCTTAAATTTGTATCTTCTTTAATTTCAAATCAGCTGTTCTTGGAATGTAATATAAGATGTTTTGAGTTTATATTTTTTATTGAATGGATTTAAGACCCATTAAAAATATAACTTTGAAGGTTATTAAAATTTTTAGTAAATTCTTCAAATTTTAAGCTAGGTGTGAGTTGTTGATGTGACCCATTTCTTACACAATACCTTATTTCTCATTTTCATAACAGTCCATTCAAAGTAGGAAACATTTCCAAACTTTCGATCTTCGATATTATCTTCTTTCCACAAAATGGAAACAAGTTTTCTTTCAAAAGCCCTAATTTTCTCACTATGTTGATAAAAGATTGGAAGATACAAGTTAAGCAATTTATTTTTTCAAAATATCAGTCAGATAAGATACTACTATCAGCCAACTTTCACTGCAAAGCAGATTTTCCTCTCTTTTTCTATAAAGAAAATTTTAAGTTCATCTTTAAGTCAAGAACTTCTAAAGTATTTTGCCTCTCTCTTGATGACCAATCTTACTGTATGGTAAGAGTGTTTTATTTAGCTCTTCAGCCTTTACAAAGTATTCCAAAACTCTACTTTCTTTGTAGATGATTTAATAAAATTCCACAATTGAATAAATATCTTGAAACACTTGAAAATCTCTGGCTCTAACTTCTTTGCAGCAATTGCCTGTCTATTTATAACAATAGAATGAATTTGGTCATGAGGTAGTTTCTAGCACCCACCTCTGAATCCTTTCTTTAATCCTGTTAACGGCACCATCTGTAATAATGTCGATGCAGTTATCTCAAGATATTTGTGTTCATCGAAAAATGCCATTTCTACTTTAAATTCTTCTCCAGTAATCTTTCCTGCGAGCGGGCAAGAAAAGTAATTTATGTAATTTTTCCCAAAAGAAATACCTAACGAAAACTAGAAGTTGTGGCATATTTCCATTATCAGTACTTTCATCCATTTGTAAAGCAAAATTTTCATACAGAAAAATCTGTTCCAATACTTGTTCTTTTAAATCTTCAGCTATCATTTCTATGCGTCTTGCAACTTAATTATTTGATAAAGGTATTTCTTTTAACTTCACGGCATACTCTTTTTCCGTGAATAATATTAATCATTTTTACAGCTGCAGGTAGAAGAAGATATTCACCAATAGTGTGTGGTTTCTTATCTTTTGCTATTAGGTAACTTACTTCGAAAGAAGCGCGCAAATATTTTTCAATAAGCTTTGTGTAGTTTTGTATTGTGGCAATTTGAGTATTACTAGATTTTAAATAGCACTGGAAAAATCTATTGGCTTCAATGCATGATCTGGATGTTTGCATTTCAAGTGTCTTTCTAATCTTGACGGCTTCATACTATCAATGGCAAGGATTTCATGGTATAAAATGCATAGTGGACGAGGCTTTTTATCAATTTGGATGTGTGTAAATCCGTATTTAAGATAATTATTGTGGTAATTTCTAATTTTTTTTATTTAACTTTATTTTTTTATTTGATGATGCAGCCTGTGTATTTATATCATTTGAAGTTGTTTCCATAAAGTGCTTTCCTTTTCCTTGACTACAAGTGGCATCACATTCTTACTTTTCAATCACAGCAGATTTCAAGGAATCGCCCTTGCCCTCAGTGTTTTTTTCCTCTGATAACTTTATAAGCCATTTATCCATATCGAGAGTAGGTTTATCAGAGTAAAAATAAAACTTTAATGAAATTTTTTTCGTATGAAACACTTCCTAAACTTGAATAAACAGATGTAAACAAAAATTTTCGCAACATTTACTGATATGTTCACCAACATAAATCAAGCTAAATAATTATGAGTGCTTCTTTCTTTGCCCTGCTTGCTGAGTTCCGGAAGTTCCCATAGCAACGAAGCTTAAAAGTTGCCAAATACCACAGAAAATTACGTAAATTTATCAAGCATATTTTGATCAAACATTCTTTTCTAAGATATTCATGAATTTTTTCATGAATACCAAAAAAAGTAATAGTTATTGACCTTTCATGGCGAAGTCCCTTCGACAAATACCACAGAAAATTACTTAATGTAATTATATCAGATACTTATTTTCAGACTAAACTTTCTAAGTAATTATTTCATTGAATTTTTTCATCTAAATATGTCCTATAGAGAAAAGATAAAAGGTATATTTTACGTTAAAAGTTATAACTGATAAATGCTCAATTAATTATATAAGATTATATAAAGAATAAGATTACATAAGATTCTATTAAAAAGTTATGCCACGTATTACGTTATAATCTCAGTATATCGGTTTTCGCTATAAGCTAGAACTCAATATACAGCAATTCGTATGTGTCAGATCGTTCCTTAGCATATCTAATGTATTGATGTAACTAGATACAAACATATAGCCATCTAGACGCAATGGTCTGCATTCATATATTATAATTATATATCATTTATTATATATATATCAGTATATATATATGATAATAATAATTATTTATATATAATATATATATAAAAATATATAGTATATATATCATAAGATATATATATATTATATTAAAATACGTTATAATATATATATATTATAAATTAATATTAATATATATATATATATTAATATATATTATGACTGGAGCTTATGAGGATCTAACTACACAAAACACCATTATCATCAGAGGGAAGAGTAGGAGTAGCAATTAATATGTCAATATATGTTAAATATAATTATATAATTATAAACCAGAAGCGTATTAAATTGCACTACTGAGCTAATAATATGAATAGATAACTGATACACTTATAATTATTGCCAGACACGTAGTTTTTAAAGGTTATTATTTTAATTTTTCTCCTGAAATTATTATTATTGCTACTATTATGATACTGAAGGAGTTACTTCAACCACTTTTAATGGCTTGGAGGCACCGTCTACATATAATATACTCATATTCTATGCTAAACTTATCAGCTTCCATAAATGCTATCCGTTACTATAACTGAGAGTTACCAGCGATAAATTCAATACTGTTCAAGGTAGAAGGGTCATGCGGACATGGTATCATAAATTTATATATAATAATTATAGATAGATAAAAGCTTAATAATATATCTAAAATAGATCAATAAGTGAGCTTTTCATCCATAGAATGCCAAAACATGACAATATGCAATGCGTATCTATGTTATAAAAAGTCAACAACAGACCTTAATTGACATTGCCAGGCGATATGTATTACATGATCTAGATAGCACAAATATTAATATTATTATATATATATAAATTATTATATTTAATATATAGATATATTAATATAATATATAAATATCTTATATATAGTAGTGTACTGCAATGCATAACCCATCATCAGTTAAAACATAAATATTCAACTGCGTTTATTATAAATATAATCATATTAAATAACGCTTATTTATGCTAAATATATTGGGTATCGAAGTCACTAATAACAATGACAGATCATATTGCATTTAATATATCGAGTCGAATTTGAACAAATCTCGACCTAAGCTTAATCATAAATTATAGCCTTAACCCCACGACTAAAACAGCTTAATACTACTGTTTTGTCAATCAACGCTAATGCCTTATAGTAACCCCTGTAATACTAATATCATACAGCTAAAAGCAATAGAAATATATCTAATATCCATCTACAATATATTTATATAAGTACTTATAAAATATATTCAAAAGTGAATAATGATTTATAATTATTATATTGCTTCATCTATTATATTACTCATCTATAGCGTGCCTATTATCGTTTATGTATTATTGAACAGCCTTTGGGTACGATATAATATTAAGTTGAATAATTAAAGAAATAACTTAACTATTTCTTTTCTTGGGAGAAATTACCATTTTTTTTTCTTGTATACTTTAATCAATTCATCAAAGTTAGATCAATCATCATACTATTATAATATATTCATTAATATATATATATATTAAATATTATATTATTATATAGTTATTACAAGTTATAATATGTTAGTAATATTATAAATTGTAAAATATATTTATCTATGATAATATTATTAATTATTTATTTATATGTGTATAAGATATTGCCAATATCATATATAAAGATAATCTCACGCTATAGATATCTCTAACATACTAATAATTATATACCTATAGAAACTAATTAATACAATATATATGTACGAATCCACGATTTATGATAAGTATGTATGGAAAATTGAATATATCTTTATTTTTTATTTATTTATTTTTATTTTAAGATATCTCTTGATTTAAAGGTATAACTATAAGTCCAGTACAAGAATAACATTAATAATCAATAGTATGATATCAAGACTATAAACTTGATTGGCTTTAATTAACTGTTTTCAATGTGTAATAATGCCAAATCTAATTTCATCCTCAAAGTGCTATGAATATTTTCTTTTTTCTTTTCTTTTTTCACGTAATTTTGGTATAAGCAAGGACGAAATCCCCTCGTATAATACTCGTCCCCCAGGAGACCGAGTGACTACGTACATCTTTAGTCATCTTTATGATTTACCCTATGGTTTATTGCTTTTATGTTAAAAAACAAATCCGTAATTTTTCATACACCAGAATTATGCATAACATAATCAGTCCTAGGTCATTATATCGTCAAACATAAGACGAATAAAGAGAAAATTCAATAGTAAAGTTATTCCCTACAAAAACTAATGATACTAGTATCATCATAAATCTACTTACGAGAATTATTACTTACAAAAGAATAAATCATATAATTCCACATTATATCTAATACTTCCCTGTACGCAAATGATCTTCTCATCATTGAAACTATGAGGAATTATGAGAATATGTAAATATAAAATAATAATTGATTCGTATTTCAAATAAATATGTATTAGACCATTTTAGTTATATGTACAAATCGTATGAAAAAAAGAATAAAGAAGAATAGAGTTGTTTAAATGATAGATTTTATTTAGGAAATTATAGAAAAAAATTATAAATAATAATAGAAAAACAAGGAAAAATTGGAAGTAATTCATTTCAATAATAAATAAAAAAAAAAATAAAGAGATAAAAATAGAAGAAACATCGAAAATATCTAGCAACAAAAACCTACAAACAATTCATAAGACCTACCAAGTTTCTCCATCATAGTAATAAAAAAAAAACCAAATTAACAAAAAAATATAAAATAATAAGTTTCACCAATAATTATATAACCAAAATTTATATTTAAAATTATTGTGCTGAGTTGGGTTAATTTGGTGCCTGTGTAAAATGCAATGCATTCGAATCCAATTTTAAAAAAAAGATAAACATACAGACATAAAGAGATAAAAATATTTCAGAAAAAGTATTATAATAGAAATGTAATTTAAAAAGTATTAGAAGCTAAAAACTAATGAGATAGTTACCGTAATTAGACTATTTTTAATATTTCATGCATGAAAAGATTACTTTAGGTTATAAACAGCAGAAGCAATCAAGGCGTTACCGTGCCTAATGCACTCTCAGAGATGATTACTTTAAATTGAGTCCATGGCCACATCTTATAAATAAATATCTCTCAACATAGAAATATCAAACATAAAATTCCTCCCACTCTTGTTCTTGTATGCAGCAATTGAATTGATTAAAGTTTGGAGTTCTTCAAAAAATTTAAAAATTTATTACGTACTGCCAAATTGTAATAAGAGACATAACATTAATTATATATGGTATCCGAGTAATTAGTTCAGAATACCTTTATAGGCCATAATTTATGTGAGGATGGATATATAAAAAATAGAAGCGGCATAGAGTGCGCGTATATTATAAGTATATGTTAATGAAATGAGGAGGAGGTACGTTAGTAAAAAGAATATAGAAAATAGTAGTATATATAGATATATATATTAATTTATATAATGAAAAATAAGATAATCAAGAATAAGTATAATAATAATATATAATTAAAGATACAATGAATTATATAAAATAATTATAGAATATAAAATATTAAATAGAACTAATAATGATAATTGAATAATTAATTATAATAATAAATAAGTAAAAATACATAAAATATAATAAAAAACCCAAAAGCTCGAATAACACAAAAACATAAAGGCCATATGATGAAAAAAAAGGCACATTAAATATTGGAATAACCTTATTTCACTGTTTTAAATAATATTACGATTATTAATTCTCTCCCTATAATAAAGTCTGTGGTTCTAAAGCATATAGAAAAAAAAGTAAGAAAAATAGCCAATCTGTATTATACGATGAGTGAAAGGCCTATTTTTTTGATAGTAACATTGGTTTTCTCTAATAATATCGAACAATGATATCTGTCTAATTTTATGCATAATATTCTACCATATTATAACCAAAAATAAGAACATTAATTGATTTGAGCAAGACGGAATTTTTCTTTACGTGTTCTCTGCATCATCATATAAAACTCCTATTACTATAATATAAAAAGATACTATATAAATATTTAAATTATAATTATTTCATAGTAACACAATTATACAGCTGTAATTATTTTTTTATCTTTAACATAGAGACGCATTCATTGCATCTTGTCAATCATGAGACATAAGCCAATGATTTTTATAATAATATTAATATAAAGTTATATGTAGAAAATATAATAGTATATAATATTAAAGATTTTATATATTATATTAAATAACTATATAATATATAGACCTACGTAACCATAGTATTTGTAAGCCCACCTTTCAAAGCACGATTGATGACTTATACAGTTTATTCTACTAAAAACCCTTAAAACGTCGAATCTGGCAAACATTATAACTTCTAGTTTTTATTCTGCCAAGATTTAGGAGGCTTTACAATAAAATATAATATAGTATATAAAAATATATATAATATATAAGTATAAGAAAGTAGAGATATAATAAACCTATATAATATAATTATATATATAATAATATAATAAGATATATGAGTATATAAATAAGAATGATTGTAAGGATATAATATAGTATACTGTATTTAATTATATATTAAAAATAATATTATATAATATAGCAAACCTTTCTACAGGCATGTGCATAGTTGTTCTAAGTAAACTCAAACTTCTTGACTCCATAACACCAACATTGCTTGATTCATTCACAGCGGCACTCATCACTGGAGATAATTAATCCTTTTTTATATTTGAATTTTTTTTATCTATATATTTACTGCTTTATTAACTTTCATTAAACTCACAAGGTAATACTTTACTTTTTGTATTCATTCGAAATAAATCATGAATTATCTTAGAATAACGAAGTTTGATATCAAGATATCAGCTTATATAAAATACTATATTCATGGGTATTTTGCAACTTTTTTAAGCTTCAGATTCTATGTTAACTTCCAGAACGTCCAGCAAAGCCGAGAAAAGGGACAAAGATACCCACCCAGCACTCGATAACTCGTAATCCCTGTAGCACATACTCGATATCCATCCTTTGCAACCTCCATCAGTCAAATCGATGCGAAAATTGTATATCATCTGTCATTGCATGTAGACCATAGTCTCAATACGAAAAATATCAATTAAAGTTCTCCTTTTTAACTCTATAAAACCTCACTCTCTATATGGAAAACTGCTTAAATAATAGTTATCAGAAGAAAAAAAAACAACTGAGGACAAGACGCGTTCTTGAAAATCTGCTAGTGATTGAAAAGGTAAAGAAGATCCGATTGCCACTCATAGTCAAGAAAAGAGGAAAAGCAACTAATAATGGATCAACAAACTCTACAAATGAAATATACAAAAAAATACAAACATCTGGCATCATCAAAATAAAAAATAAAAGTTAAATAAAAAAAAAAATAAAGGAATATAAACAAAAAATTATCTATAAATACGGATTATACACACAATAACACAAAAGTAGATAAAAAAGCCTACATACCACTAAGTTGCATATGGAGAGATATAACCATTAGAATCTCATTGCCATTTAATATATAATGAAGCTGGCAAGACTAGAATAACATTTAAATGCAAACTCCAGATCATGCAATTGAACCAATAAATATTATCCAGTCTATTTAAAAAAGATCTAATATATAAAAATACTAACACAAAATACACAATACAAAAAAAACACACAAGTCTTATTGAAAAATTAATGAATTGCGCAGAATCTATCTTCGATATAACATTACCAATAGTCAGAAATCATAAGAAAACCAACACACAATAAATTGGTATATATCTATCTATCTATCCTGCAATTAAATCCAATAAATGACATTATTATTCAATCGAAAAAAAAGAGTAATGCCTTTTAAAGTGAGAAAAACCAAATTATCAATAAAATAAGTTGCAAAAGACGCAAGAAAATGATAGCTAATTTAAAAACAAGTATGAACAAATATTTTCAGATATTAAAATTTGCTTTACAAATGATGAATAAAGATACTGAAAATGGCCGAATTTAACGCAGAACGGTTGTGTTCGTTAATGGTATGTCTTTAAGGAAAAGAATACATAGATGAAGAAATTTACTTTCTGACACGCATCACATTAAGAAAGTGACACTAGGAGAAAAAAGTTCAAAAGAACATGTAAGTCCCTTCTTTCGAGATGAACACAAAACATAATCTTAATGATAACTGACTGAGCCTGGTATGTAGCTTACTGCACTTAACAGAAAATAAAAAGAAAGGATTCAGAGAGTAAGTAACTTAAAATTCACCTCAATACTTAATATCATATCATTGATAATTATAAAATAGACAGGGGCCAATTGCTGCAAAAAGTTATCAACCCAATAGAATTATTCAAGTGTAAGCAAGAATTGTTAATTTTCAATTGTAGAATTTATTAAATCTAAATCTAATACAAGTAAGTTTGTAAAATACTTGTAAAAGAGCTGAAGTGAACAAAATACAAAACATCCTTTAACCATACAAAAGTAATCTACATTGGTATTTTGTATAAAGTTTAAGCCAGTTACCGAGACTTAACAACTGAACATAAAAATTTTTCTTTTATACAAAAAAGAACCGACTTAACAGTTTTGCAAGCGCTTTCGCAGTGAAACAAGAACTGGCTATAGTAGTACCTATCTGACAATTTTAAAAATCAAATGCATAAACTTTAATCATTCAATCTCAAACCTATAGTTAACACACTATAGATGACGAAAACATTAGCATTTTGAAAGCCACAATTCTCGTATTCCAGGGGTTTGTGGAAGAAAAATAATCGAGTCGAAAAAGTTTGGAAATGTCCTTCACTAACTGGTCGAATTGAAATTCCTAATAGAAAAGTGAAAATAAATAATTGTACAGAAAAATAGGTCACATTCAACCCTCACACCTGGCAAATTTCCAGAGAAGAATTTACATAAAATCTTCCCAACGTAACCTTCCAGGAGACTCCATTACCACCCATAGGAGTCTTAAATAACATTCACATATGCAGAGCAAAATAAACTCAAAACATCTTTCATAATTAACAATTCTAAAACTAAGCCCTGATAGAAATTAAGAAGATACAAATGTAAAATTATGACTTTCATAGAAACAAGCTTCTGATCTAAATTGGTGTATGGATAGAAAAATAGAAAATATCCAACGAAGAGCCTACAAAAACTACAAACTGCAACCAAATTAAATTGCCTTTGCTCTCCATCTCGCAGACATCGCCACAAAATAAATAAACAACAGCAACGTTTCCTCCATTGTGCTTTCAATTAAACACAAAAAAAAAATAGAAATAAAAAACATAAACATCAAAGATCTAATAAACTTGCTGGTCCTTCAGCGACTCAATAACACAAAAGTTCTGAAAACTAATAAGAATAATCTCAAGCCACCACTCACTTACTCATCTCAAGAATATTTAAAAATACGTAACGTTATAAACCCCAACAAAAATAACTAACCAATAATATACAATAAACCCTTCTCAAATAGAACAAATCTATATTAAGAGATGCTATAATATAATATAAAATTAATTACCGATAAAATAGTATAATGATAAAACAACTTAATACAAAACTAAATAGTATCCTAAAAGTATTACTTATACATATATAGATAAATACCACCTATCCTAGTAGGTACAATCCCACAAACAATAAAATACTAGAATAAAAATAATATATATTCATTATGACAAGCATAAAGGGACGATAAGAATACTAGATTAATATTATTCAATTGGAGTAATTGATACCGCCAACTAAAATAAATTGAAGAACACGATGCCTTAACGTGCTTCGATATCAATTCAACAGACCTCTGGAGAAATACTAGCAACACCAGGTCTGTTCGATGTGGAAAACTGCTATAAGAATTTTCAAAGCAGCACAATCTGTGTCCGAAGGATTTATTTGCCATCATGACTTTATTTACTGTATTTTACCTTCCTCATTTCAAAACTCTTTTCTATGTATAGTTGAGTGGTTTACGTTATGTTGGACGTGGGAAGGTTTGTCCCTTGTGTTTTCGTTTTTTTAATGCCTCCCCTTTGAATAGTAGGCCCAATGTGCTCGTGTGTCAATTTTGGCCCAAGTTTTTGAAAAAAAAAAGCTCCATAATTATTATTTTTTTATGGTATTAAAATATACAAAGCATATTGTAGAGTACTGTACTGGAAGACTATTTTCTGAAAAATTTCCTGTTCAAAAATAATTTGATGAAAATATGGAATGTTTGAGCAGTATTTTTAAACAATGTTATAGTTGCGTAGAAGATTGTGACGCATATTCCAGAAAGCTACCACTAAAATAATTTCTTAAAATAAACTTTAACTTAAAAGCTAACATTCTAACCCTTCAGTACATCTCTTATTTAATTAATAGAAAATTCTTTTCATACAAAAATCAGTCACAGTCACATAGCTCATACTACAAATATGCCTATACAGATAATAAATCAATGTATTACCAAAAACTAGTCTTAAATACCCCAATGAAAAGGCGAACACGACTAGATACTAAATGTTTAAACTATCAATCAAATCCAAAAAAAAACACGTTCATAGAATAAATCAATTGCCAAGAATGATTCGATATCATCCTGAAAAAATAATATAAACAAAAGTAATAACCGTACAAATAAGTCTAGAAAATAAGAATTTTATTATAATAAATATCATATATATATACAATGAATGTTTGGAAGTGAATTGTGTAGCGAGGTTACGCTGAAAAATTAGAAAAATATGAAATCTGCTATAATCTTCATCGAAATTACTAGACCGATAACCTACGCTGAAAAATACAACTCTATTTCTCCAAACGATCCCATTATTCTATCAAATATCCACAAATATACCCTATTCATAAACTCTTGGGATATATATTATTTCATACCAACTAAAAATCTTATGTACTCATAACCTTCGAACTAAGTAATCGTATAAGAAATATCTCGCCCGCTAGTATTAATCATTCCTCCGAAAACCCCCTACCGCATTGAGGTGTATACTCCATATCTTGCAAAAAAAGATGTATGTATTATCATATTAATTATGTAAACTATCCTATAGAAAGTACTAAGTTAAATATACACCTAAAGCTTATTATTGGTTAAACTATAGCATTACATAAAAGTCTACTACTATTTATCATATAAATATATATTAGTAATAATAAATAATAAGTAAAACGAGATATAATATATTAAAAGTGGTTTAATAGCGGAGATTTCTCAAGCAACTGAGTCAACTGGTTCGAGTTCCTATCAGCATCAGCTTGAAGTAAAGAACACATGTTTTAATGTGATAAAGTTAATTTGATTTTATTTATCATTCTAATTAAATTATTTTATTACGCCGCTTCGCAAATACATTTAGAACATTTGTTAATAACACATACACATTATATCGTTATATATTAAAAGGATATTACGTCGAAGATTCGATTCCATAGAATCGAAGATCTGAGTCGAAAAAACTATCCTGTAAGAGAATCTTTTTTACGCACTCCACTCACGAGCTCCTGGCTCCTATCCGAACTCCGGCTCTGGCTCAGCCTCTGAGTCCAGAAATAATATATCTATAGAGAGTATAGAAGTTAATCGATATTTCAGGCCTTAGACAATTTGAGACTCGTATAATGAAAAAGAGAATAATACTGTACGTAGACAAGTTACAAACCCTTGAGGATCCCCAAAGGGAGCCCATCCCCCTCATAAAAAATTATAATTATCATAGAGGCGTGAACATTTTTAAATCAATAGATGTATGGAGAAGAAAAAGGAAGCATAAAACGAACCGTCTAAACCGTCTTATGCGAGTTGAGTTGCCACATAAAGCTACCGAAAATATACGATGCTGAGAATAATAAAATATTGCAATATATATATATAAGTCCCATATGATGTAGAAAATATATAAAAAAATATAAGTTTAGAGTTCAATATGGGTTTATCTGCTAAGCTAAATAAGCGTATCAGATACAGCTGGCCCGACGAATCGTGGCACCCCGCCGGGCACGTTCGTACGTAAGACAAAAGAAAGGCATAATTTGCCTCGCATCCACCAAGCACTGCCCCGCCGAGCGCAGGTCCGACTCAAAGGGCGCTTATTTTTGCGCGCCCCTCGTTTCCCGCATTTCATCCAACGTACGAATACACCGCAAACATGTTCTGTTCAAAAATCTTAATTTTTTTTCAAAACAATTAAGTTTTATGTTTTATTTATATTTTTCTAATTATTTTTGTACTTAATATAACCTAAAAAAAATTTTAAGACCCTCTCTCATGTTTATAACTTAAAAACTTCTACTTTTTACATACCCTAAATTAGAAAAAGTTAAAAAAACTTAAATTACTATCATAAAACTCAACTCCACCCTTCTGGTCCCATATGTATCAAATTGATCTAATTTGAATCTAATATGAATCTAATAATTCAGAGCATAAATTTAATAACTTAAAATTGTATTATAATTATTAATCAATTAAAAATCAGATAAAATCAGTTAAATTCAACACGCACCTCCCCCACTAATCTCCCCCTACACCACCCTACAACATTAATATACTCGACCTCATATCTATCTATTCGACTCATTAAACTTTTGCATCTATGATCAGGTCACACTTTTTAATACTAAAATTAATTAAATTAACATTACCCTAACATAATCAATACAGCCTCCCCACCATCTCCCCTCACACCCACTATACTGACATCTAATTACTCATATTGATCCCAGGTCAAAATTTTCATTCTAAGCACTAAATAAGTTCTGGATAAAAAAGTAGCACATAAGAAACGTTTTATTTTAATCTTTAAAAACATACAGTCAATTAACATCAATACGTGGCTACATATACACAATTGATAGAAAATACAAATAATATTGTAAAAACCAATTTATTAAAAAACATTATTTAAAAAAACATATAATGAAATAAATACAGTAACACCACATAATAGACCACTGATATGTTGCACAGAAAACATATCTTAACATATTTGAAACTATATTATTTAAAAAAGATGTTATCATAATCATACTAATACATTCGACGAAATCCCTAGCAAAGTATAATGGTGCATACCAAATTATAATTTACTTCATAAGCAATGGCGTAATCCAAAGGTTCAACGAGGTTCGAAATCATCCCTAGTGTATAAGTGTTGAAGATAAGACCAAAGTCGGTATCCAATTTCACAGAACAGAGTTCATTACAGGCTAATACCCCTAAAAATCTTCTCTCGTTTCTGAAGGCGTTTAATATTCTTCTTCATTCATCTTTTTAATAATTGAAGATTATATTCGTACTCTGTCAATCTCATGATTTGAGTATTCCAAAACACCAAACCGAAATTAGGAATTGAATTAATTCAATTGAATTAATTCACTTCCGAATTTTCCTGGTCTTAGAGATTTATGAATGATAAGCGTACAAGGGCTGACAAGTATCACAGTAAGATCTATCACATAAATAAATTACTGTTTTACAGGACCGTTAAATGTTGAGATCGTACGTCCTGGACTCTTACACTCAGATACAGTATTGCAATAATAACAGTTACTAAAAGACCGAACATTGGAGAAATCTGAGCTCTTAATCATAATCTCATATCACAACCGCTAATGGAATTGACCCATTTTCACGCGTTAAACTATACCTGAGTTCCTCCAGAAGAAAACATTTTAAACAGACAGACGATTTCCACTAGCTATTCATAAAACCTAAAAGCATCGTAATCTAACAATTACTCATTATCACCCTTCTGAAGTAATTACCATTTGACATTAGTATATTCAAATCTTGTATACAATCGGTGGCTAAAGTTAACAAAATATTAAGTACAATAATAATAATTTGAGACAAGCTGTATCTAGTCAAAAAAAAGAAGAAAAAATTCTCTATTTCCATATGTTTAATGGAGATAATTTCACTTGACAGTATATATAAAAAGATAAAGCATCCAATTAATATTACAAATAGGCTTTGTGCATATAGTCTGAGCTAAGATGCACTTATTTAACATTAAGAGCAAAATTCAGGATGTAAAATCTATTTACTGATCGTATGTCCCTGCATAGCGACTATTAGAAACCTCAAGTCTCCTGATGGAATAATATCACCGTTTAACGTCAAGAATATTCAAGTGTTATTTTTATATTAGTAGCATGCTCTGTGTTTCCATGTCATCTATTGTAAATACTTATTATCTCCACTCGACTAGCAATGAGACTCTTTCTCCATCACTAGTGAGATAACATTTAGTAAGGTCAAAATAACTTCGTAGAAGGATAACTGCAAACTAATGACCTAGATGATGTTTCATTTAAAAATAATTCAAGTTGATTAATAAATCATGTATACAGAGAAATTGTCTTCAGGAACTATAGTATCGACTTCCATTGATTCTACTTTATATCTTCGATATACTAAATACTTGTCATTACAGAATATAATAAAAATTCACATTCGAAGGGTCAAAGATATTGGTCAGATGTACCGTAAGGATATTAAATCACAAAGAACTACATTTGGTAGCTTGTGGAGATGTCTGGGGGTATGACACCAGAGAAATTAACACATAAAAAGTAGACTCGAACTACACACTATCTGGTAGGGTTTACACTGATAAAATACAATCTGCACCTCTTACAACACCTCGAACTTGTTAGGGATATTCCATGGAAATTAAAATTCTTTGCTGGTACAATCGCCGAATGTATAATGAGAGAGATCTGTTTAAACATACCTTATATACGTTACAACAGGTTATCATCGCTTATGTAAAAAAAGTATACCATCTAGCAATTTTTAAAGAGACAAACACATCCATACACATTTATTTAATAGTGTCCTGTCCTATCCCTTTCAAAAAAGTTTATTTTCGTGAACTATACCATGACCATCATACTATACTGATGTATTTTTACGTTTAACACAATCTAATTCATTCATCTTAGCAAGATGCGGTAGTCGACTATTTAACTGCTGTTCTGATCGTCAACACCATCCCATGTAGTATCCTGGAAAGATC
>JABUQX010082789.1:10000-17500 GCA_015478945.1 Trachelipus rathkii | reverse complement strand
TTGAAAATAAATATTGAATAAGATATAATTTAAAATTTTAACTTATTCTTTTCTCATAAATTTTTAAAAGATGATTCGATCATTTAAAGCAAAAATAATAAAATGAACTTGGGTTGCAATTTTAGACTAATAATTTTTTACACAAACAATTTCATAGCATTGCTTTTCAATGTGAAGTATATCATATGCAATGTAAAGTATATTATATGAAGTACTTTGATGAAAATTAAATCATTCGACCGCTTAGCAATATTTTCCACGCGATAGGAAGTATAGTTCCTTCCAATTTCAGTTATTTATTAATATTAAATTCAGAAGTTTCGTTAAAGATTAAAATTTAATTTAAAAATTATCATTGGCAATTTACATAAGGTTTTTAAGGAATAATATCAGGTCAAACTAAATTATTTGGAAATAATAGTTCATGATATTCGATGAGTGATAGAACTATGGATTTTGATATAAAAGAATTTCTGTATTATATATATATATATATATATATATTATATATATATATATATATATAATATATAATATATATATATATATACTATATATATATATATATATATATTATATTATATATATTATATATATATATATATATTATATAATATTATATATAATATGGGGAACAGTTTCATACTTCTCATTTTGACGATTTTAAAGTTTTCGCTGACCGAAATGTACTCAATTATCTCTTCAGCGACAACTAAGAACCTATAAACTGTTCAATTTCAAAACTCATACTAATGAAGTTGGTGGAAATGAAGCTTCTCATAGTATTGATTCTTCCACTTCTAAAATCAAAAGTTATTCAAAATCATGTAAGTTTTGTTCATCCCAAGGTCATGTGATGACCAATTGCTAGGTTTATAAAATTGTGCAGCTTTGAATTAAATGTGGAATGAGAGATTGTATGCAGCAAATGTTCAAGCTCTAAACATGCTGCAGATCAGTGTCCTGGACTTGAGAACAACTTTCTTTCAGTTGCCAAGTTTGCAATAAAAGAAGTCATATTACTGCTTTTTTGTAAGCAAAGGAAAAGTTTCACTCTCACCAATGTATGCCTTAGTTTTAGCCAAAGTACAACAAGGTTATATTGGCTGCCATCAATTACGTATAAGGATTGGTAGAGGTAAAGTTTTCGGCTTCAGTTCGATGCCTAGTCGACTGTGGCTCACAGAGTCTATCTTTCTAAAAGAGTGCTTGACAAACTCATATATCTGTAGAAATCATCAAGCACAATACGATATACAAAAACTATTTACAGTAGGTGTTACCACCCGCAAGTTTTGAAAGAGGATCTGTTTCTTTGATGTAAATATATGGACCAGTAATTGTTTCACCCTTCTCTCTTGTTGATGAGGGTCTTTCAATAATTATGATATTAAGTTCGTAGATCAGGGTTAATTAATTTTAAGAAATAAATCTTTTAAATTGGCTGATTCTGGCTATAAAGAGTCTAATAACTCATTTTTTGATTTGGATGCCCTAATAGGCATTGATTTAATAGAGTATTTCCCTCAACTAGAATTGATTAAATGTATGAGTGGATCTGCTTTTAAGTTAAGAGATGGTTCTATTATTCCATTTGGAAATATTACTAATTTTATATACAATAATCAAACAAGAGTTTCAAATCCACCATCAATTGTTCAAAATCATAATCATGTTCAAAATCAAAATCATTTGCAAGTTAACCATACTTTGGTTAATGCAGTCTTACATCCTGTACATTCCTATTTTAATCCTTTAAGTCATATTCTGACTAACTCAGAGCAGGGCCGGCCCCAGGGTAGGGCACTCCGGGCGGCCGCCCGGAGCGCAATGATCTAGGGGCGCCAAAATCATGGAAAATGAAAATAAACTGATAAAAAAAATTAAGTTACAGGCTTTTATAAAATGCACTAAAAAGTAAAGAATATTTTTTTATCATTCTGATATCATATCAATAAATTATTTTTCATAATATTGCATTGTCATCGGACCCTTGGTAAGTATAGCAAATTTGTTTTGCTCTACAGAAACCGTAAAACTTAAAGAACTAGTAAAGTACTTTATGAGAATGTTTAAGTTTACCTTAATTGAAATGAATTTACAAATGAATTTTTACACAAGATTGGCATCAATATTGCATTTCTTTTTTTTGAATTTTATATATCAAGGATACATAAGGTATTGTAATAATGATAATTTTTTTAGAGTCTATATAAAATGTTGAAGTGATGCTCTATGTTCTAAAGATTCAAAAAGATTATTGACCTATAGTGAAATTTTTTTTTTTATTTTAACATACATGAAATTTGAATAGTTTATTATAACATCTGGTTAATATATATATATATATATATATAGTTTATATATATATATATATATATATATTATATATAGTATATATATATATATACTATATAATATATTATATTATATATATGATATATTATATATATATATATTATTTATATATAGATATTACCTGAATGTCAAGATGTTGCCAGTTATATCTAGAAATATCATAGAGTTTGTATTCAATTAGGGCAAATAAATTGTTTTTTTTTAAAAATCTTTTATTTCTTTTTTTTAATTATTTTTTTCCAAAAAACAATATATATATATTATAATATATATATATATATATATATATTATATATATATATATATTACTTATACTTATTATATCATATTAAATATATATATATATATAATATATATATTATATATATATATAATATATATATATAATATATTATTACTGAGTAAGATGTTGTCAGTTTATCTAGAATATCATAGAGTGTATTCCCAAATTAGGGCCAAATAACTTTTTTTTTTTTTCGTTTTTTTTTGTTTTTTGGTATATCATTTTATATTAATTAATTTGTTCCAGAAACCAAAATGTCCGATGCTAAGAGAAAACCCTCTGGGAGCGAATTTAAAAAGCGGAGATTGAACAAGCAAACACAGCTTCAAAAACAGTCAGATGCGCTGCAGAACTTCTTGAAAGAAGGTAGTTTCAACGCTCCGACAACCGACCAACATTTGAACAACGCCCAGCACCTAGATACTGACTTTCCGGATATGGATCCCCCATTGGACGCAACCGTCAGCATTACTGAGCTGGGTAAGTCATCTCAAACGAGTTTGGCGAGTAGTGATGCAGTTCCGTGCAGTTCCAAAAATCAAAATTCGCAAGTTGTGCAGACCTCAGAGAAACATTTAGAAAAGGCTACCGTCCAAAGTATCTCTTCTGACCCAGGATTATGGCCCGAAATCATGCGTGCAGCAGATAGAGTTTTTTTGGTTAAACGTGGTCCAGCTGCACCTTTGTATAATTTTGATTTTCCTTTTGATGATCAGCATAGAAGATTCTCACCAAAACATTACAAGAAAAGGCTTAGAAATGGAGAAGAGGTTTTAAGAGAATGGATGGTATATTCCGTATTTCAAAACGCTTTGTACTGTTTTCCATGTCGACTTTTTGCTGCACCATCTAGCTTGAGCGCTCTTGGCAATCGGGGATTTAAAGACTGGAAGCATTTAGGGGACTCTTTAGCACATCATGAAAATGCTAAAACTCATATAGATTGTTTGAAATCATGGCTTGAATTGAAGCAAAGATTGAAAATAGGTGAAACAATAGATGCAGTTTCTCAGAGACTCATTGATTCTGAGATAAATCACTGGTCTGAAGTTCTTTTACGCATTATATCAGTCGTTAAAATGCTAGGTGAGAGCTCTCTAGCTTTTCGAGGAACAAGCGATAAACTGTATGAACACAATAATGGAAACTTTTTGAAGTTAATTCAGTTATTGGCTGAGTTTGATAAAAAAATGGAGGAACACGTTCGCAGAGTCCTCAATAAAGAAGAAATCAAAGCTACATATCTAGGGAAAACTATACAAAATGAAATAATTGAATTATTGCATGACAACATAAAGCACCACATCATTGAGCAAGTTCAAAAGGCCAAGTATTATTCCGTGATTCTTGACTGTACTCCCGATGCAAGTAAAGTAGAACAGATGACATTTGTGGTAAGATTTGTCTCCATACAGGAATCAGAGTCTGAAGTTCAAGTTAATATCAACGAACATTTTTTGGGTTTTCTACCCATTGAGAGATCAACAGCTAAGGAATTGTCGGAGGTTTTACTAGAAGAGCTAGAGAAAAATAGGCTTAAAGTAGAAAACATGCGCGGTCAAGGGTATGACAATGGTTCCAATATGAGAGGAGAAAAATCGGGAGTACAAACAAGAATCAGAAATATAAACCCCAGAGCATTTTATGTTCCATGCAGCAGCCATTCGCTAAATTTGGTTGTAAACGATATGGCAAAATCCTCGTTTGAGGCAGCCAACTTCTTCAATATTGTTCAAAAGTTATATACATTTTTTTCTTCCTCTTCTTTTCGTTGGGCAATATTACTGAAATATATTGATACTTACACCCTAAAACCATTGAGTGATACGCGATGGGAAAGTCGAGTCGACTCATTAAAAGCTCTGCGGTTTCAAATTGGTCCAATTCACGATGCTTTGTACAGCATATATGAAGATTCAGAAATCGATAATATGATCAGAGACGAGGCTAGCGGATTATTAAATAATTTGAAGCAGTTCAAATTTATATGCTCTGTTGTGATCTGGTACAAAATTTTGAGTCATATTAACCCCATCAGCAAACTTTTGCAAACTGTAAATTTTAATATGTCACAAGCTATTGATATGCTTAGCAACTGCAAACTCTTCTTTGAAAACCTGAGATCAGATGAAGCTTTTGAAAGCATCATTTTAGAAGCAACCGAGCTTGCTTCAGAGATTGACGTGGAAGCTAATTTCGAAACCACCACACCACGTCATCGTGTCAGAAGCAAAACAAGAACGTTTTTGTATGAGGGCCCGGATGAACCCGTTCAAGACCTCAAACAAAAATATAAAATAGATTTTTTTTTCACACTATAGATCAAGCAATAAATGCCTTGGAAACCAGATATAATTTGCTAAATACTCACAGTAATTATTTCAGCTTTTTGTATAATATTTTTGGTCTAAAAGACATGCCCAGAAATGAGCTACTGGCTCATTGCAAAGATTTGGAAGTAGTTTTAACTGATGGAAATTCAAGCGATCTTAACGCCCTGGAACTAGCCGATGAAATAAGCATTGTTTCGTCATTATTAACAAAAAAGGAAACCCCTGTTGAAGTTCTCAAGTTTATCGCTACACTTAAATTCGCACCAAACCTCAGCATAGCATTAAGAATCCTACTTACATTGCCAGTCACTGTGGCTTCAGGGGAAAGAAGCTTTTCAAAACTAAAAGTAATAAAAAATTATCTCAGAACGATGCAGACGCAAAATCGTCTCAATGGATTGGCAATGATAGCTATAGAACACCAAATTAGTGACAAATTAGACTTGAAATCACTGGTTCGTGAGTTTGCTGAAAGAAAAGTTAGAAAAAGGGCATTTTAATTACTTTGGTTAGTTAGAATTTATTTATAATATGGGATATTAGTTTAGTTAGCATTACTACATGTTAATTTTTGTTATTTTGCCTTAAGTGCTAAATTGCTTATCTTATTATCTGATGATTGAGTTTTTAATAAAACGTTTTTTTTTCCAATGTTTTCTTGACTTTCTGATATGGTCGCATGAGATTTACTTAAAAAAAAACGGGGGCGCAAAATTAAGGTTTTGCCCGGAGCGCCAAAATGTCTAGGGCCGGCCCTGCTGGGTAGAGCAAGGATTAGAAAACATGTTCAAATTAGAGTCATTAGGTATTGAAGGTATGCATAACAATAAATATGAAGATGATTTGAAACAGATTGAAAAATTCAAAGGTAGTATAGAGTCAAAGATGGAAAATATCATATAGATCTTCCTTGGATTGAAGATAAACTTCCTTGTTGCCCTCAAACTATAATATTGCTCTTTCAGTACTTATAGATTCATAAAATTTAGAAAGAAAAAATTTAGGTTAAAGCCTATTGATGAAGGTCGTTCAGCAACAGTTAGCTTATGGTATTATTGAAGAGTTAAGTGTATTTCCCTCTGAGTATAAAAACTTATATTTGGGTTCCTCACAGACCTGTTATTCAAAACTTGATGAACAAGTACTCAACAAAGGTTCAGGCCTGTGTTTAAACTGTTTCTCTTAAAACCAACTCTTACCATCTCTTAAAATGAGGGCAGCTATACTGGACCCAGATCTTTATGTCTCCTTATTAGGACATTTATTCCAGTTCAGATCAAATCAGTTTGTTAGGCTATTAGATAATGCTAGGAATTTCAAACAAGGTGGAAATATACTGTTAGAATCTTTGTCTTCAGATATGTTCTCCGAACATATGTATCAATAACATCAAACATTACAAGATCCCAATCTATTCCAGTTGGGTGGGATCAGTTTGGGAGAGAATGATACGAACAGTTAAGGGACGTCTCTATAAAACAATAGGTAAAGCAACCTTAACTTACTTTCAACTGTTAACAAGTATTTCAAACATCACCAATGTTATCAATTCAAGCCCTTTAACCTATAGGTCATCAGATAATGATTTTGAAGTTATTGCTCCAAACTCCTTTTTGAAGCCTTCCACCCCCATATGGAAACAACTTCCTCCGTCACAACAAAACTTAGCCAAACTCCTAACTGCTCAAGGAAGAGTTTTAGAGACTTTCAGTAAATTATGGTATGAGTCTTTATGTAATTTTTTTTTTGGCCCCCTCCGTTTGAAAAGGGCAATTGCCCGGTGAAGTGGTGGTATCATGTAAAAAAAAAAAAAAAAAAAAAAATCTATTAAATTTGCGCCAAACAAGTAGAAATCTCTATCAGTCAGAGTGGACCAACATAATTAAGGTTGGAGATATAGTTCTGATACACACACCTAACAAGCCTAGACCCTTCTGGCTTTTGGGTAGAATTCTGGAAGTCATTGTTGGTGACGACAACAAGAGATAAGATCAGGAGTGTGTTATTAAAAAGGGAGAATGGACAAACCTGTCATCATTTATTTGTCATCTCTATCCATTGGAGTTATCTATTACCCACTCTGTCTCCAGTGGAGAAGCTGATGCTGAAACAAGCAGTGATTTCTCCAATTCAGATGGTCAAAACAATAATAAAATAATACAGAAGATGGTCAAAAAAATAATAAAATAATACAGATCAAGTTGATCCCTCAAATTCAAATTCAGTTATTCAAAGAAATAGTGATACTGCTATTGTACATGTACAACTTCAACTTCAGGATAAATAAATTCACTCAAACTTGACCCTCTCAGCAGAACTCAAAATCTCAACTCAATCAGTCAAAAGAAGACCTCTTAGACAGGGCTTGCTGTCAGTTGTCAAGAATTCCTTACAGGAATTTATCTTATTCTGTAAAAAATTTTAATTCTTTTAATGTCAATGCTTTCATTCCCACTCTACAGTGGGAGGATATAAAAAACTATTAAATACTTTCCACCATTATCTCATATCTTCTATTTTGCTTAT
>JABUQX010082788.1:17500-20000 GCA_015478945.1 Trachelipus rathkii | reverse complement strand
TTTTAAGAAGTTATTAATAAATATTAGAATAAAATAATTTTTTTTTAAGTTTCCTCGATGAAATTACTTCCTGAAATCAAAAGTGTTATTTATTTTCATGTAGATGTTATAGTTTTCTAGTTACATGCCTGAACTCTTCGGGATGCTGGCCATATATATATAACCCCGTTTAATGCGAGTAATGCGTTCCCAAAAATGTCCGTGCTAATCGAAATCGCGTTAAACTAATTTAAAATCCTTTGAGGAATAATGTAATTAAATATAGAGTTGAACTAAGAAATAATATTTTAAGCAATTCAGCATTATTTTTATTTCCTTTTCTGTAATACGAAATATAAGAAACCAATTAATTTCCTTTTATTCCCATATAAAACAAAAGAAAATTTTTATTTTAATGAAAATCACATTGAGCGTCGTTGCATGGAAGTGTTCTTGTTTTTTTTTCGCGATAAAGTTGCAAGGCTGTTTCAAGGCAATAATTTTTTAAAAAAACTAAATTTCAAAGTTTTTTTTTGGAAATTCCTTCCGTGAAATTTCCTTAAAAGTAATGCGAGTCTCTTCATCATCTTCAGCTTTGAAAGCTTTGGATATTTTAGAATGATCATATGATATTCTAGGATGAATGATAATCTATATTATAGAATGATACTCTATTCTAGGATGATATTCTAGATCTTTATTACTAAGCTTAGCCATGTGCGATTTTAATATTTTAGTTAAATGTTCTTTAATCTAATTCTTTTCGAAGTTTTGGGATCATAGAAAAATCTTGTGAAACTGTGATCTATGGAATCTTTTTTTTTTTTTTAATTCCGCGTTAATTTAATTTAGTGCTGGCAATTCGAGTTTTTTAGTAATAAAAAAAAACTCGGGTTAATATAAAACGCGCTAATCGAAGTCGTTTGTTTAATCGGAAGCTTCATATATATATAAATGTCAATGTCAAAATATTAAACCTGAATAGTGCATTTTTTTTATGTTTAAAGACGTAACTTTATAACTGGTATATATATATATATATATATATATAAATATATATATACACTATGTATATATCCCATAAGGGTTTAATATTATAAGTATTTAATATATTTATATATATATATAGTGTTTTTTTTTTATATTTATAGATATATATATATATATTATATATATATATATATATATATATATATATATATATATATATATATATATATATATATATATATATATATATATATATAAAAATATTATAATATATATAATATGTATATAATATATATATTATATATATAATATATATTTTTATATGTATGAATAAATAATATTATAGTATATATATATATATATATATATATATATATATATATATATAAACCCGGTATTATCCCTAAGGGTTTAAAAGGATTAGTGTTAAAGAAAATTACTTTCTTTACTAAAAGTTTTTCAAACTTTCACTTTTAATTTAAAGTTGATAAGTTCTAATTGGAAACAAAGTTTATTATCTTTACTAATTATTGCAATTGCCAGTTTGAAATTATTGAGAGTTGGAAACACGATTATAAATAGTTGAAAAATATTACATAATTTCGTTTCGATATAAATTCATATATATATATATATATATATATATATATATATAATATATATAATACTATATAATATATATATATATATATATATATATATTATATATATATATATATATCATCATCATCATTATCTCCCAGACTGGGGTTAAGGTGCGTAGCATGCACTGAAAACAGAAAACTAATAGAAAAATATGACGCAAGTCGAAAATAAAGCCCAACCTTACCGCCACCTTTATACCTTATTATATATATATATATATAATATATATATCTATATAAATATTATATATATATATATATATATATATAATATATATATATATATATATATATAATATATATATATATATATATATTCGCCATCGATCCAGGCTGTGCCTGTCAGCTGCTACACATTCCAGAATCTTTCCATGCATCTCTGTTTCAAATGTTCGGTCCTCCTCTACTTCCTCTATCGTCTTGCTTCTACGTTGTACAGCCTCCGCCACCGAATCCATCCATCTCTTCCTCGGTCTTCCTGCTGGTCTCCTACCTTCTGGTCTCCAATCCATCATCTCTCTCAATCTTCCCATTACCATTCTATGGTCTGAATCTAGTGAAATCGTGGGTAAGCTTTTCACATCTTCAAACATCCTTTTACAGTTGGTTAAAATCATATAAATTATTGATTTTTCCGTGTATCTCTGTTCCTCCGCACTCCACCTATACCACGTCCATTTCTTACTTTCTTCACTAATTAAGGAAAGATTTATAACTTCCAGTACTTAAGAACTTGTTTATTCTGATATTGTTTCCCTTGATGATCCCCTTTGTGTGCGTGGCGCGATTCGATGGTGGGTCGTCATTGGACGTACGCAAATGTTCATCCTCAGAGCTTGAGGTAGAGATTTAAACGCAAAGATGGCGAGAGGCGCATTTTTTCGTCG
>JABUQX010082788.1:2500-7500 GCA_015478945.1 Trachelipus rathkii | reverse complement strand
CAAATAAGGACTATTTTTTATTGAAAAAATTTATTTATATTTTTTTATTGATGCAGATAAAGTTGGATAACAAATTAAAAAATGTACATTATTAAGTGTGATTAATTGAAGATAAATGTGTATATACTTGTTCATTATATAAACATATGGAATAAGCTTTATAACTATATATATAGTATATATATTATAACTATAGTCAGTATTATGGATATAATATATATATATATAGTATATATATATTATATAATATATATATTATATATATATGATATATATATGATAAAAACATTGGATATTTGATTTAATCAAAACTCTGAAGCCTTTTTTCATTGCTCAAGTTGTATTTTTACATTGGATAAATCTATGCATTCGATGAGTAACGGGTAATAATGAAAATTCATCAAAACCAGATTAAATATTATTTTGTAACTCTACGGTACCAAACACTTGGTACAGTATTTGTTTTTAACTCTTCCTAAATAAATTAGTAATTTATTTAATTATGCATAGCTGCAAGAAAACAAATCTTTTGCACTTCTACATCCTTGGGATGTTCTGGTTCTAACTAAATCCTTTATTATTAACTCGGGAGCCTTTTAAGTCCCTCATCAGCCATTGTCTAGTGAAAATTGCTGTAGAAGCAATATTCTCATTGGCAGTTTACACCTTTAAAATAATAATAATGTATAATTTTAAAAAACCCGTTGACTACATAAATGTATTAGCTGTTATTGTAAAAACTATAATTAAAATTTGCATATAATTTTAAATCTCTTGACGCCAATTAATATATCAAAGAGTTAAAATCAAGGCAACTCTAGCCTTCGATATCCCTTATCGTATGAACATTGTTGTTGATATATATGAGTAGGTAGTGGTGAGTAGTGAGGTTATATATATATTAATATATAATAATATATATATTATATATATATATATATATATAGTATATATATATATAGTATATATATATATTATTTATATATATATATATTATATACATATACAGGAAGAAAAGATGAATGGTGAAGAAATCTTATTGTTGTCATTCATGAATTTGTTCAGTCCTTTCTGTGGAATCCCCAAGGCCTCGTTACGTATTGTGAAAGATTACTGCTTGAGCCAGCTGTCTGAAAAGATGCAGAGTCATAGATGATAGAACCACAGAAAAAACATGTAGTTCAAATTCCTCCCAATTTGACCACCCAAAATGTGGGATGATATGATAAAAGGAGATAGAAATACCAAACCCGGTCACATAAATTCTTTATTAGTATAGATGAGATAATAATTATCTTTTTATGGGTAGGATTATAACCATTTAGAAATCTTTAATATATTTTAAGTAATTTATTCATAAAAGGAGATTCGGCGTATTTTGTACGATAATATAATTTTGGATTTTCATGAAATTGAGAATTCTACGGAATACACAACGAAGACTTCGGATTATTTTCTTTATACAGGTGAACGCCGATTAAGTACTTTCGTTTTGTTTCGTTTGTTTTATTTTCTCTGTTTTTTTTTGCCTTAAAGTAATTTTCTAATTTTCCTCGAAAGATCAAAAATATAAGAATGTTATCATCACTAATATCAAAGCAAGCAAAGATACCGAGTCCAGAAAGGAAATGTATGTCTAAGGATAAAAAAAAAAATAGATTATGGCAATCTTCCAACAATGAATCTAGCCGGAAGAAGCTAAAGAAACAAAGAGAATTATAGTTTTAAGTTGAAAGTGGAAATTTATTATATCTTTTCTATTAATTATCCGACCCCTGTGAAATTTTCAGATTAGATGAGATTGTAATTTATCTTTTTTTAAACCTAACCGGTTTTCTATTTTTTTTTTTACTTTGAGTTCGAATTTTTGTGTCATAGGTCAAATGGTTAGATAAAACATATATGTTTGTAATAAAAGAGGTAAACCCCCCCCCCCCCCCCCCCGCCCCAAGAGTTCTGCGCTTTCCCTCTGAAAATTTATATAGATTGGATGAACAGTAAAAAATATATCGCAAATTTTCAACTTTTAAAAGTTTTTGAACTTTTTCGAAGTAAAAAATTTACAAAAAAAATAAATAAAAAATAAATAAATAAATAAATAAATAAAAATAAAAACGAAACAAAAGCACTTTTTATTTTAATATTTATTTTACCTTTAAACACATTTATTTGATGTAAGACTATCTATATATATCGGTGCTTGTAAGCAAATTAATGAACACAAAAAAACGCTCAAAATAGAAGTTTAAGAACTCGGTACAATTTTGTCCTTTGATTTTTATTTTACATAGATCTCATAAAATTTAAAGAAAGTATTGCAAAAAGCCGACTCAAATTTTCAAAAGCAAAAAATTAAACTTTATCTTATTAATTAAGTATTTAATTTAGAATAAACTAAACAAAGTGGTTAGTAGAGCAGGAATACTCAACTCGAAGAGTAAAGCAAACTTTGTAGAAGACACTAAAACCTTTAATGCATCGTAGGTAGCATCTTTCGAACAAATATGGTTGAAAAGTAAATCCTCCAGCGTATGAAGGTAGGAAGTCATTCTCCGAACAATAAAGATACGTTAATCTTTATTCAATATTATAATTAGGATCTTACTAAGAAGTCAATGTATTAGTATCATTCTCCATCAATAAAAATCCAAACTCAATTCCCACAAACAACAAATAACAAGCAGAAACCTATTCGCCTACACATTTTGGAAAAGCAGTCATAAACCTACTATCCACCCACCCCAAAACAGGAAAATAATCAAATCCCTTAAAAAAATAAAAAATATCGACGGCCCAAACAATGAAAGAACACAAATTACCATAAAAAAACACCATAAAGACGTTAAAACTCACTAAGCAACCGGACATGACAACAATCTCAAAATACACCTTAAACATTTAGTCAATACCGCACTAACCCACTTAAGCACCATAAACTAAATTCGTTATTCCTACATCTGGAAAAGAGCATTATTATTCCAAAACTAAAAAACCAGAAAAGACTCTTCAAACCTTGTCCTCCTATCGTCATCTCACTCTATCTACGATTATGATAATCTTCTAGAAAACTCATGCTAAACATATAAAACCACAACATCCCAAACAAATGTTTCACACGTTCCAGGCAAACCGCTCAACACAACTGGGCTCACAAATACAATTCAAAACAATTAATAAAAGCTTAAATCTCAGGTCTTCGCACAAAACACTACTATATAGCAATCGACATAAACAAAGCCTTTAATACAGTCCCAACACATTCTAATTCACAAAAAAATATAATCAAAGATCCCCACTAATTTAAAGAGACAATGGTTACCAACTTCCTGAGGGAGAACAGCCAAATACAAAGCCCGAAACAAGAAATCACGTACAGTAAATATCAAAAATGGCGTACCTCAAGGAACAAGTCCTATCCCTTACCTGTATTCAACTTATTCACAGCTGATCTACCAAAACCACCAAACACACACACAATATAAAACCTACGCAGAAATGACACCATTACTACCACCACCAGACCTAAAACACAACAATTCTTCTGACTCAGCAATACATCAACCAAAATACAAACTTGGCTAACGGACAACAGAATGCTTGCAGTCAGCCTAAATAAATCATCTATCCGACATTAGTGTACAACAGACCGTCGGAAAGCTTAGTTACACTAAACCCAAATCTTCTTAAACAAGCCATAGCGGTATCCCAATAAAGAACCTTCACAACCTCACAAAACACGTTGGAAAACAGAACTCATCAGCAAATAGGAACTAAACCATACTATGAAACCATAGCTGACACTTGACAATGATAATAAAACATAATATCCATCATCATCCACAGGCAATTCATCCGTCTAACACTAAATTACGTATCAACCTATATGGCACCCATTATTAACCAAGGAAACATGAGAAACTCAAAACCACCAAAACAGACATCAGTAATTTATAACAGGATGCACACTAACAACTCCACAACAACACTTAACACGAAGAAACAAAATATTACCCATAGATAAACATTTAGAAATGATAGGCCACAAAGGTCTACGCTAAAACACAAAACACCTATACACCCATGTCACATTGCACATTCCCAACCCCTTTTAACAAAAGGTTAAAAACAACCTCTATATGCTCCCTAGCCGCTTATGTATACAAACAATGAAAACAACATCCGGCCCCACAGGCAACACCTGTTATAAAAACAGAATTACACACTACCTAACGAGAGTAAATTATTTAAAGAACCGACAACCAGAACAATATACTAAATAAACATCCACAGGAAATGGCATCGTTAATTTCGTTCTCTTCCTGTAACAGTCCATCATCTTGAGCCAAACTAAGAGGCACCACCACCAAAGCCTTGCAATATTACAAAGTATAGTTTTAAACTTAAACCAGACCACATCAAAGTCGCACCAAAATGCAACCAGGCCCCGAGACTGTCTCTCACTTTCTCATGCGTGTTCCAGCCATCATCGGTCCCAGAGCAATCTGGAATCATCAATTTAGCGATCTTGTAGAGGAGCCCGACTGCGGGCGGGCTGGGTATCTAACGAGGTCGTGGCCACACTTTGATGGAGGTTGGCCTAGGGGCGAGAAGTAAATAAAAAGGTAAATTATAGATATATAATATTTTATATACTATATATATATATATATATATAATATATATAAATAGTATATATATAATTATATATATATATGAAATGATAGTATATATATATAGTATATATATATAGTATAGGGAGGGAAACTGACCGCTTCAAGGTAACAAATTAAAAACATTGTTAAAGACTCTTTTTTTTAATGAAATAAAGAGTATGGAATGTTTTAACAATTATTTTACATTAATTGTAAAGTTTAAAAATTAATTGTCCAAATCCATTAGTATCTTAAAATTCAGTTCCAATTTAGATAGTTATGTAAAATGAGGGATGTAAAGTCAAGTGATATATATATATATACATATATATATATATATATATATAT
>JABUQX010082787.1:40000-42500 GCA_015478945.1 Trachelipus rathkii | reverse complement strand
AAACTGTTTTATCATGTGGGAACATTTTAAGCAATTTTTAATGAATATTCAGTCAGTATGTTTTAAAAATAAACCCATTAGGGTGGCAAAGAGAAAACTTGTTTGGTGGAATAGAGAGATAAGAGAGAAATTAATGAAAGTTCCCGTCGATGTTTTAAAATATCAAGGGTAGTAATAAGGAAGATGATTATAGAAAATTATAGGAAAAATAGAAAAGAACTTACACTTCATAAGAAAGGCAAAGAGAGAGGCAGAAATTAAATTTGCAAGGAATAGTAATAAGAACCGAAGACGTTGTTAGCTCTTATAATTTAAAAAGTAAAATTGGTCCAATTACAAAAGGGATGAAAATTTAGTTGAGCTCAGATAAGGGTAATTGGTCAAACATTTTCAATGCTTATTTTGTTTCAGTGTTTAACTGAGGAAACATTAGATAATAGTTTGGAGACTTAATAGTTCTTGTATGCATGTAACAAATAGACTTACAGCATTTGAATTTGACGTAAAAGATATTAACGTTTAGTAGACCATATTGATCCAGGTAAAGTTGCAGGGCCTGATGGGATATATGGTAGATTTCTGAAAGAGGGTAGTATATGCGCATTGCAAAGGCACCTGTATTTGATTTTTAAGCGATCTATGACATTTGGTGAGGTACCAGATAACTGGAAAACATTGTGTGCCTATTATAGAAAGGTAGTAAGGAAGATTGGGAAATTATAGGCCAGTTAGCTGTAAATCTCTGGTTGTAAAGGTTCTGAAAAGTTTATTGAAAGGTCATATAGAAAAAAATATTTAGAAGATAACAAGGAATTGTATGACTCCCAGCACGGTTTCAGAAAGGGTAGTTCATGTCAGACAAACCTTTTAGCATTTATGGAATACATACTGACTGCATTGACCGAGAGATCCATTGATATTGTATATTTAGACTTTAGTAAGGCTTTTGATAGTTCCCCAATAAGGGCTGATGAAAGAAGTTATTGCATGTGGGTATAGTATGGAGTGGTAACATGTGTTGGACTTAAAGAGTGGTTGCGAAATAGAAAACAGCTGTGATACAACTAAATGGCAAAAATCATATGGGAAATAGGAGACGTGATGTCCCACAGAGGATCAATGCGGAGCGCACACTATGTTCCTCATATATATAAATGATTTTAGAACCAGGGACTTAAATGCACAGGTTTTAAGTTTGCAAATGATACTAAAGTGGCCACCTCAGTTAGGAAATAGTGAAGAGGATGTATAAAGATTCAAAAATGATCTTGATAAACTTTATTGGGGTGGGCAGCATGAGTGGCAAAATGATTTTAATTAGTTAAAAAGTGTAAGGTTCTTTCACCTAGGGTACTCAAATAAAAGTTGTTTTTAACTAACAAGTATGTAATGGGGATTGGCTTGAGCTCTCGTGGGGAACAAGAGAAAAAGATTTTAGGCTGTGATCTATAAGCAGTAATTTGAAAGTAGCTAATCAGTGTTTGGAAAGCTAGGAATTAAAGCTTAATAAGATGCTTGGCATTAATTAAATCGCAATGTGGTTTACAAGAGCCAAGGAAGTAATTAAGTAAACTGTTTTAATAGTATGTTAGCCCAGTATAGGAGTATTGTGAACAAGTTTGGGCCCCTTATTTAAAGGAAAAAGACTCAGATATAGCTAAGAGAAGAGTGCAACGTAGAGCAACAGGAATGATTTCTGGGTTTGAGGGTAAGAGCTATGAGGAGAGGTGAAGGAGTTAGGAATTTTTCCTGTAGAAAAGGACGAGATTTCTGAGAGGGACATTTGATACAATGTCTACAAATATTACAATCTACTGTATAATACGGAGAACCACAATTTTTCATAGAGAGCATGACAGGTGACCAGGGCAAATAAGAAAAATTAAGGAAGAAAGGTATGCCATCACTTGATATAAGAAGCAATGCATTTCAGTATCGAGTGGTTAATTTTGGAATGGTTTGCCACAAGATGTTATTAATAGTAACTCTTTCAACATTTAAGAAAAATTTGGATCAGTATATCGATGATTGAGGTATAGTATGATATCATTAAACCAATGTCAAAGTTGGACGGTTATTTAGTTACAGTAAAAGTTAATTAATGTATAGATTAGCTGTATGACCATAACATTAGTTATTAAAAGCAATGTGGATGGCTCTTGTATTTTATATATATAATACTTATATATATATAATATATATATATATATATATATATATATATAATATATATTATCTAAGTTAAATAATGTATTTATATATAGTATATTTATATATGTTTATATTATTTTGTATGTGTATATATTCCTAATATTACTATATATTATATATATATTATATATTATATATATTATTTATATAATATATATATATAATATATATTATATATAATATATATATATACTATATATTATATATATATATATATATATATTAATATATAAAGATACTTATATATATATATATATATTATATATATATATATAATATATATCATTAT